>JACCIY010000136.1:0-85969 GCA_025506505.1 Flaveria sonorensis
TTTAAAGCTAATCTTAGGGTTTGCCTCAGTATCCAGTTGACCAACAGTTTTGCCTGTAGCCTCTATCTATATAGGTAGGATCTTCTTCTCTTTTTCAAGCACCTTTTGCTGGATCTTCTCAACTACCTGTCACTTGCCTTTTAGGACTTGGGTTGTCAGTGGCAAGATCAACTAGGGAAAACTCTCATAGTATCTCAGGGTTTGAAAATTGAAGACTTCTTGTTTCCCCTGATCTAGAGAGTACAAAGGCTCTTCTATTAGCATCACACTCCATCCTATTATTAGGTTCTCAACATGGTAGGTTGGGGTAGACTTAGCCCTTGGAATTCCCTCCTCAAATAGGCTTTGAATCAGGGCATCCACATCTATGTGTGCCTTAGGAGCTTGTTGAGTATGGACAACTGCAAGTGAAGATGGTGTGGCCTTTAGTCCCATACTCTAGGTAGGACTCCCATGTTCTGTGATTTCAGGTAGGACTTTCTCCCCCTTTTTAGTAGCATCACCCTCTTGTATAAGGGAGGTAAGGGTTAGGTCCCCCACATCCCCAGGTTCTTGTAGACCTAGTTGAGTTTTGCCTAGAGGTCTCCCAGCTAACTTGCCCTTGAGATCGTGATCTCAAGTTGCTAATCAATGACTTGTCTTTGCAAGGTAGCCATTTGAGATTCAAGGTGACTTACCTTTAAAACTATATAGGGCATGATTTGGTCAGTTTTTCACTTTTATTTGTGACTCCCCTCATCTTCAGTAGAAGAATCATGGGGGGATGTGAGAACATAACTAAAGTCAGCTCCATCACCACCAGCTTGTGGTTCTTGGCTGCTAGATTTCCCCTGCTCCATGACAGCTTCAAGAGAGTGTCAAGGGGCTGGGTTGCTATGGTCAAGGTCTTAATGATGTATTCACTTACAAAAGTGAGAGCTTATTCCATATGGACTTCCTGAACATGTTCAGGGAAGTCCACCTTAGTTTAGGGTCGATAATTTGGGCTAGATATGGGTGTTTTAGAAGCACTCATCTCTCCTTGAGCAGGTGAGGAGAAGAGAGACTTATGATACTCACTAATACCCATATCCTCATCATCATAGAATTAAAGGTGGGATTGGTTTGGTTTTAATTGACGGCTAGGATGGTAGTTTCCCCTTAAGGTTGATCAACTGAGTTTTGAGACTTAGAGTGAGGCTTGAGGTTTGGGCAATGAGCTCATCAGGTTGAGCATGAGGAACTCAACACTGATTAATAAAGTAATGGGAGTGTTTGCTCCTTAGGGGAGGTAGGAGCTCTTGTTCCACTTCCTCCTGCATGGTGATTGTATGGGGGCCTACTCAATCTGAATAGACTGAGCAAGGGTTTATTTGAATTTTTTGAGTAGGTGAGGATTATTTATGGCTATGTGGGTGGTGCAAATGTAGAAACGTTGGTTCAATATTGACTGGTGCTGTCAAGTTGTCACTTGAGCATGAGCTCTACATTTTTGGGACCAGGGCTATTTCTACCCTTGAGAACCAACAATGGTCTTTCTCATGATTTTTGAAGATGCCGGGCTTCATCTGTCCCAATTTAAGAGTAGCACCTGTTCCCCTAACCGGGAGCCCATTTCATAGTTAAGAATGTGCTGGCAATATCTAGGGAACATGTAGTACTCTAATGAGTCCAAGTTTGCAAGCAAGTTTGTGTACAAATTGTGAGTACTTGAATTCGACCCCTTGAACCATTCCATGGACTATATAGGATAAGTCCTCAGAATATGGTCCCATTCTCCATGTTTATTTGATATAGAAAAAATAACAACATGGAGGAGGTACTTTCACCGGTAAGAGACCTTACCCTTCCTGAAGGTTTTGATAGTGTAGTCCCCTTCATAGCCATCTGCCTGAATGATTCATTCACAACAATCTGGGAAAATAAAAGCTCGCCTTCTTCATCATTCACTGTAGATGAATTTGATTGTGGCTGGAGTGATGAACCCTGTCTTCCCCTGTACTGATGCAGACAGTACCGCAGACAGTGCCTTCTCACCATCCAAGATCATCTCTTGGCAGGTCCTCCAATACTCCAACAATATTTTTTATATAGTGAGGTCGATTGTTAGAGCGTGAGGTAGTTTGATTGAGCAAGGAATCGACAGACATCTGAGAAACCGGTCTTTCTTAGATGACTACAGAGCAACTTGGTTATGTTAGCTGTGAAAGTGCATGGAAAAATTTGGTTGGTTTTGGGATTCAGTTGGCCATATGAGAAAGCTTTGGGACAAAGAAAGCTAAGAACAAGAGGGTTTGGTTGGTGAATTTAGGGTTTGAACTTTTGCTGATGAATAGAAGAAGAAAGAGGGGAACCGTTGTAAGGAAATTTATATGGTTGGATATGAGACAAAGTTAATATAAAAGATAAACTTTGAAATCTGAATGTGGCCCCACCTCTGAAAAGTGCCCAAAAGTTAGTTATCATGGAAGTAGAAAATCTTTCGAAGGTAATCTGTCTTCGGAAGTTTAGAGAAAACTTCCGAAGCCAATTTGACATCGGAAGATATCCTTAGCTTGATAATTGATTCGGAAGAAAAATACTTAGGGTAATTTGCTTCCGAGATATATTTGTTTTCGAAAGATATTAAACTTCAGAAGTTTTTATTCAAAGAAAAAATAAAGCTTTCGAGACTTAATTGTTTTCGAAGAAAATTGCCCTTCAAAACATATAAGTACTTAGAAGCATATTTAAGCTATGGAAGATATATTAGAATTCTTCTGAAGGTAAATTTCTTAGTAGGTAGTTATTATGTTTGAAACATAATTTTTCTTCCAAGTCAACTTAATGTCTTTTAAAAGAAAATATCTGCAATTCCCAAAATTCTAAGGAATTTCATTTAGAAAAATTTTCTCACAAGGTAAACATGACTTATATGAGTGATGATATAGACAACTTAAGACACACATATTGAAAAATAGTCTTGGAATTAATTTAAGAAAATCTACTCAAGGTTAATTATCCCAATAGCTGATACAAGATACTTAAATTTTTGTTCATCAAAAGCTTTTGTGAGCAGATCAGCATATTTTTTATTTGTGTTAAATTTGGCTATTTTATCAATCCCTTTTCAAAATTATCTCTTATCAATTGATACCTGATGTTGATGTGCTTTTTCTTTGAGTGTTGCACATTATTCCTCTAGAATAGAGATAGCACTGTTGTTGTCTATGTGGATGGGAGTCTCCTTAAAGTTGAATCCATAGTCAAACATCTGATTCTGAATCCACAGCACTTGAGCATAGTAACTTGTAGCAGTAATGTAATCGCTTTCACCAATTGATGTAGATACACAGGATTATTTTTACATTGCCATGAGACTATCTTCCACCATGGAATTGACATCCCTCTGATGTGGACTTTATAGTCATGTTGCAGCCATCATAGTCCCTATCTGTATAAGCATACAGATTGAGTCAGAATTCTTTGGATACTAAAGGCCTAGTTTGGGAGCACCTTTAAGGTATCTAAGAATCCTCTGACAGCAACCAGTGTGACATCTTGGGGTTGGCTTGATATCTTGAACATATGCATGTGGCAAACATGATATCAGGCCTGCTGGCTGTGAGTACATAAGAGACCTAATCATAGCCCTGTAGAGATGTTCATCAACACACTCCCCCTCAAGATCAGATCCTAGGAGCAGTTTCTTGATATGGGTGTCTTATCAACCTTAGACTCAATTAGATGAAATCTGGTTAGTATGTCTTGAACATACTTTGACTTGTTTATGATATGCCATGTCAACTTAGTTCACTTGAATTCCTAGAAAGAAATTGAGTTCCCTTATGGCACTCATTTCCATCTTTGTTCATCAGCTTCTTAAAGTCTTTGCAGAACTTTGGATTAGTTGACCCAAAGATGATGTCATGTATATAAACATGAACCAACATCAAGTCATTCCCTATTCCTTTGATAAAGTGTTTGCTGTAATAGTACCTCTCTCGTAGCCCTGTTGGACAAGATATCATGACAATGTCTCATACCACTTCCTTGGAGGTGATGCACCCATAAAGAGCTTTGTCAAGCTTGTAGGCATAATTAGGATGATCTGGTCTGCAAAGCCAGGTGGTTGGTTGACATACACTTCCTCTTCTATCACTTTATATAAAAATGCACACTTGACATCAAGTTGTAGACTTTGAAATCCTTAGATGCAACAAAAGCAAGGATATCCTAACAGCTTCAATCTTGCCATAGGAGCAAAAACATCTGTATATCAATCCCTTCTTCTTGAGTGTACCGTAAACAACTAGTCTTGCCTTGTCTTGATGTTAAGTCCTCTATCATCCTTCTTATTCCTAAAATCCCACTTGGTTCCTATTGGTTTCTTCCTATGAGAAAGAGGCATAGGTTCCAAACCTTTTTTCCTCTTGAATTGAAGCAGCTCCTCTTGTAATGCTTCAAGCCAACTTCCATCATTCAAAGCTTCATCTACTTTCCTTGGCTCAATCTGGGACAAGAAACAAGAGTATAGACAAATATTTTGTTATGGTTTTGTCCTTTTGTTCTCATATGATAGAATCAAAATGATCGATTGTGATGATATCGTGATACAATCAATCAAGCAAGCACAAGTAATCAATTCAATGCAAACATATCACAAAAATCATAGTTTTATTGATAGAATGCATAGAAAGTACAAGTATAGAAAGAAATCAGTTACATTCTTCTTAGGTGCTTCTAAGATGTATCTGAGGTTCCTACACATACCTTATCTATGCTATTTATACTATCAATAAAAAAGGAACAAATATTTACAAAATGGTCCTTATACTATGACAAAAAACTATACAAGACCATAAAGACTAAATGTTAATCTTTAAGAATCTACAATACTCCCTCTAAGATTGACATTGTCTTCGGTCTTCAAATCAATCTTCAGTCTTCAGATCTTTGCCTTCAATCTTCTTATCTTCTGTCTTTGTCTTCTCTTTTATCTCAGTCTCCATGCTTTATCTCCGGTCTTCAGTCTTCATAAATCAAAGAAGTCTTCAGGCTCTTCTTTAATCTTGAATTGGCTTCTCTCTATAAGTTCTTGTTCTCTTAGAGCTTTAGCAATAGCTGACTTGAACTTACTAGCTAAATTCCTTGCTCCGGTTTAGCTTCATTCGTCTTTATCTCCATGCTATTCATCACTTCCAAAGTTGCTTTGAGAGACCTGCAATATCCACGTTAGCATAACACTCTATAGGTTTTGGATTATCTTTATAGTGAATCTCTAAAACTCCTTTGCTTGATATTCTCATGAACTCAATATCTTTCTTCACAATGTTAGCATATGCCAATGCTTTCCTCAAAGATATCCTTTCATTGCCGTATTCATCACTTTAATGATTGACAGAAAATACTTCTTATCATTCTTAGCCGTTTATGGAAAAACTTTTTCAAACTTCTGTATAGACGAATGAATGTAACTGGGATGCAAAAGCTTCAACTTAAAAACACCAACTAAAGAAATCATATCGTGATCCCAATTCTTCAAATCTCGTACTAACTTCAGCTCAAATGTATCCGAATTATAAAACCACCTCAAGATTTGTTTCGATTGCTGTGTTCCATCAATGACTTTGAGTCCTGGATTTGTTACTTTTTCAAATATTGATCACTAAATGCGTCTAAGAACTTTTCTTCTCCTACATCTTTCTCAACACCTTTTCTCTTCTTCTTTATTGTTTGAAAATATTCCTTATCTTCCTGATCACACCTCGTTTGTAAAAATGAACTCATTCGAGTTATTCCTCTATTCAATAATTGCACAAAGTTTTCTCCACACTTAGCTTTAGATGGATTAATCAATGGCAATTTATTCAACTCTTTGAGATCTTGAACATGAAGTTTTATGATACTTGAGAAAAAATGATAAACGTCACAGATAGCATTAACTCTTTTGATAAAAATGCATCAAAATCTCATCATATTTCCATGCAACGATCTTCGCTTCTTTTGTTGTATCTGGAACAATGATAGCATTGAGTAGTTCTGAAATAGATTGCCCTTTCTGCAATATATTGCGAACTAGGTCTCCTACTGAACGTGCCTTGTTCCACAGTTGCTTTTGTTCCATAAAGACTTAATAACCTTGCCTTTCAGTCTCTGGAAACATTCTCATAAGCTCCTTTCTTCATTCATACACTGTGCTTTTTATAGACATAGACTGAATTTCTTGAGGTTTCAGAATCCTCATTCTTTTCGTGATCTCAAGATACTGAGGATTATCAGTATCAAGCACAGTCATTCTATTAGTCTGCTTTTCTGTTTCTTGAAGCTCCTTACCAAATTTCTTAATGATTCGGCTTGTAACCTCTTGAGCTTCTTCCAAGGATAGTTTCTTGATTGTAACCCTATCCTTAATGCAGTAACATTCATATCATTTGGATCTAGATGATGCAACTCAGATGTAGTCATTTCTTCAATATTAATGCTCTCCTGTAATGGATTCCACTCCCCGTGTTCCACAATAATCTCATCCGGATCAATTGGTGCACTTGATTCAGTAGCTATGCACTTCTCAAACTCTTCATTAATTTGAGACACAGTTAAACCATCAAGAAAAACTCTATTGTACTTCATTCTGATAAGATAATTATACCTTTCTTCAACATTAATAGGTATATCATCATGGCTTATATCAATCGGTGAATAATGCTCATCAACATTTGCTTCTACTAAATCTTCATCATCTAATACTTCATTATACCATTCATCATCAAATTCAGCTTCTATATCATCTAAATGTAACAACGGACTCCTAGGTCTAGCTCCAAAGCCTTAATGTAATTTGAGACTTGTTTCTTTTTTCAAGATTTCATTCATTTGATCTACCCTCTTCTTTTTGATTGATTAAATTTGTAATTTAATCTTACCTGTATGATTCTTGCATGACTTGCCTTAGTCTTTAAACTAATTCATAAGGATAGAAAAGACTTTCTACCCTAATAACAACACCAAATATTAAAATTTAAAGTCTTCATCCGCATTTCTTAGTCTTCATCCGCATTTCATAGTCTTCATCAGCATTTCTTAGTCTTCATCCGCATTTCTTAGTCTTCATCCACATTTCGTAGTCTTCATCTGCATTTCTTAGTCTTCATCCGCATTTCTTTGGTGTTCACCGCATTTCATTGATTTCCGTCCGCATTTCTTTGATTTTCACTTAGGCGCATGACAACTGTTCAGGCGCATTTGGCAGTTAGGCGCATCACCACTGTTTAGGCGCATGACAACTGTTCAGCCGCCCTGAAAGTGGGCGCATGAGCACTGTTCGGGCGTTTTGCCACACTTAGCATTTTTTAAAAATTTCGAACCCTTCTAGAAGCATTTGACCTGGTCTGCGCACCTCCAAACTGACCAGTGCATGGGTTGTTGCCATGCATTCGGCCACCCCTCCAGCCAACCCTCCTCAGCTTGGTTCTCCCTAACCCGAACCCACACTCCACCTCTTACTTTCAAAAACCAAATCCCCACTCCATTCCACCTTTTTCACACTCACTCGAATTCTCTACTCTCGGTTTTTCTCTCTCGGTAGATTTTCACAACCAAACCCGAGACTTTTTTTCGTCTTCAACCAAGCAAGAACAAGGATTCTAAGCTTCAAGACTCTCGAACCAATATCTCTTACACCCTCTAAACCTTCTTCGGACACGGGTTATCATTCGTGTAAGTTTTCTTGTACCCGAACAACTATTATTGTTGTATCTCTACTTTTCTCTCCTTTGAATCCTATTTTCTTGTTCAAAGGCAGAAAAACCGCAACCCAGTTACTGTTTTCATGAATCTTATAGCTCTACAAGAGGTACACACTTCTTCACACTCGTATACCTCGGGTTTGTGCATTTGAATCTACCCGAAAACCCCTTTTCATGGGTTTTCTGGACCATCCAACCATCTGTCCAGAATATAACCTCCATTTTGATACTTGAAAACTAGTTTAAAATATCTTATAAACATTTTATAACCTGTACTTATCGATTCCAGAAGGGACTGGGTGTTTTAACCAGAAATTTCATGTTACACATGTGTAAATTATTGCTTTAATACCCCAACCTTGACCAGGTTTATTTGTACTGTTGCATCCGTGGGTATAGTCTAAATTTTAAAAATGTTTGATGATGTTAAAAGGTTATTATTGTGGGTTGGATGATTTGGTTTGGTGTTATGGACCTTAGAAGCATGTTTAAAGACCCGAATATGTGATGGAGGTTCCTAATAATGGCCAAATCCTTAAAAAGTATTACAACTTGTTAGAAACAAAATTTTAGGCCTTGTGACTAATAAATCAGTGGCTAAAACCGACTTGGTGAAATTTTTGGGTTAACGTGTAATCTTTATGAACTTATTTAGCTTTAACAAGCCTAACCGGAGATTTTTGGATGAGATTCTATAAATAATGTAACGAGCCTAAAAACCAATGAAACCATAATATTTCAGTAAGTTTGAGGCCTCAAACTCGTATTTTGATGAAAAGATTCGAAATGGAAAGAACCAACTTCGGGGTAAAAACTGTAATTTTGGAAACTTGAAGGGCTAAAGTGTAAATTCTGAAAAATCGACCATATTTCAGTAAGTTTATGACCAGAAGCTACTATTATACTTATTTTCATGTAAGAACTTGTGGAAACTTAAAACGGGGTCGTTTTACGCCAAAACCCCAACTTTCCTAAAAAGGAACTTTTCAACACAAATTTTGTAAGGGATGTGGTCATATGTATTTTAAAACATATTTTACCTTTGACTAACCTCCCGATAGTCTAAGAACCCATAGCTTATGCATATGTCTTGCTTATAGGGTGCTAGGACATGAATCTTTGATCTGTCTAAGGTGAGTTTCTAGTGTTCCCTTTTTACTATTGATTTGGGATGAAGCATGCTCTGTTTGAACCAAACTTATTTGAGTACTATTATGCGATGCTATTGTATGTTGTGGCTATGGTTAGAACCTACATCTTTGTATCACAATCATTAATTCTCTGTGAACCGCTTGATTATATGGGTAGATCTACATGGTGAATCCCCCAAGCACTGTAATAGGTTTTTATAAGATACTATGGTGTACCACCCGCAAGTATGGTATACTGTTCTGAGGCTCAGTTTCCCCTATGGGATATACTGGCAACACAAGTTTAGAAGAGGCTAGCGGGGCTGAGTGCAGGGTTGATTGTGATCCCATAACTGTGATACTATGTTTTTAAACTTAACTTTGGATTCAATGAGTCCTTTAATTTTTGAACTTTAAACACTTGAACTCACCAACTTTTTAGTTGACACAAATTCTTTTTGAGCATGTTTCAGGTAATCCTTGATGAGCTTGGATTTTATGAAGACTCTAAAGCTGGCTTAGTACCGTGACTACCCCCTGGCATTACTAGGACTTTTAAAACATTTGAGACATTTGGATTTGTTGGGTGTTAACTTGGATAATTTTGTAATGGACAAAAAATTTATGTAATGTATTGCCATTGTGATTTCTCTCCATGTGTGCTCTTGTGTGGTTTGTTTCCGCTGCCATGTATGTTGCTAATCTACGACGTCCCACCCTCTTTTGGGCCTGGGGTGTAACAGATTGGTATCAGAGCCACAGGTTGTATAGAAATTAGGAATACCTTAGTAGACCCTAGGCTACAACCCTGATACCCTAGGACTGTCCTTGTTTTGGAATGTGTTGGAATGAGTGGGTTGGGTAAATTGATGATTACACTTGATCAACGTAATCATGAATTTACCGAACGCGTGAATTCCGGCACGATCCCCTATTTGGTGTTAAAAATATTTTCGTTTGCCTGGAAATGTTGAGTGAATCTAAACTTTGTTTTGTCTCTGCGATAACATGTGCTTTCACTATTATGAGATACTACTACCATTGTTACTGCTGTAACTACTATTATGAGATACTATCATCACTATTTCCATGAGCTATGAGAAACCAAATTACTCATGATGATTTTACAGGAACTCGAAGACTATGGCCAACAACAAAAAAAACACCCGCATTACCCGTAGATGAGACCGCCCCTGTAGGACGGCTAAGGAGGGCGACTTCCCCGTCTCAATATGAGGAGTACATTAGGCTACAGCCACCCCAGATGGATATCGGTTACATCTGAAAACACCGAGCCATCCTAAGATTCATCCCCGACATCTCAGTCGAGGAGCCGGACCCGCTCCAACTCACCTCATGTCGCAGCGCCTACCCATTCGCCCATCCCACCCATTGGGAATAGGGCGCGCGAGTCATTACTCGACCGCGGAAGAGCACTCGACCCTGAGCTTCTGTTTTGTTCAGAATGCTGCCTCCTCCACCTTCTCCTACGTCAGCTCCTGCATCGGCGCCTTCTATGATGGGACCATCCAGACGCCAACATAAGGATGAGTTCTGGATACCGCCTAGATGTAGCATGTACGATGGCCCGAGCGTTCTAGCTGGAGATTGCTACTCGCAGTCCAGCCGCCGTGCCAGTGACTTTGGTCTTTTTGACCCCGTGCTGAGCGACATACTAAGGACCATTCAGCGCCATGAGCTCACACTCCAGCACGCCACGTAGACCTCGCAGTCCGCCCAATTTTAGGCACTAATGGCGTCCCATGGTGTCCAACGCTTGGAGCAAGAACAAAAGAAGAAGGGGTCAGGCTGGTTCAGGTGGTTAAAGAAGAGATGGCAATAGTGATGGACTGATGTTGATTATTGAATGATGCTACCATTATGAGAAACTATTTATTTCTGACACTATTTTTGGGGGTGATGGCACCTTCCTGCTTGTATTGCTACGAAACTATTGACTCTATTTGATGCTTGTTTTACTATCTATGATTGAACTTCTTTTATGATACTACCTTATCCATTGTAGGTTGCCTGATTTGGGTTATGCATTAGTATATTCTAGGGATCTAATGTGATTGCCTTTTTGAATTGCTAATTGACTCTATGAATATTTGAGACTATGTATGATTCACTATGTGTTGTGAGTGTCTTCGTGTGTTTTGTGGAGCGACCTTAGGGAGTCAATTGGTGTGTGGGATACTCGAAACAGAATTTATGAGACACTAAATGAGATTTATCTATAAGGGAACTCCCGGAGGAAGAAATAGAGGTGCTGGACGCACCAGGGGTCAAGGTGGGAATCGACTACCCACTCCACCTAGGGCCGACAATGAGGAAAACACTAACTGTGAAAATGATGAAAGGATCACCAACTTGGTGGCCCAACAAATTGCAAATGCTATCCCCACCATCATCACGCAAATAAATGCTGATCGGAGAAATACAACCCGGAATGATGAACCCAGAAACAATTTGGGAGTTGCTGAGAATGCTGAAAAGGTAAGAACCAGGTGTTCTTACAAAACTTTCATGTTATGCAAGCCAAAAGACTTCTTCGGCAATGAGGGAGCAATAGACACCTACCGCTGGCTGGACGAAATGGAAGCTGTGCTGGATATAAGCGACTGCAAGAATGAGCATATGGTCAGGTTTGCCTCACAATCCCTAAAGGGGCCAGCCTTAGAATGGTGGAAGTCTATTGTTCAGTCAAGTTGCAGGGATGCTGCCGACCGCATGAAGTGGTCGGAATTTCGAGAACTGATGACCACTAAGTACTGTCCGATGAACCAGCTGGAGAAGCTTGAGGCGGAATTTCTGAGCCTGGAAATGAGGGGCTCAAACTACACTGAATATATCAATCGATTCTCAGCTCTATCCAGACTTGTGCCTCACTTGGTAACTCCCGAATCTAAAGGCTTAGCCTGATTTATCTGGGGTCTGCATCCCAGAGTCAGAAGCATGGTCCGATCTGCTAGACCTACAACCCTCCAATGGGTCGTCGATCTTACTGGCAGCTTAATGGACGACCTAATCAGGGCTAGATGGACGGATCAAGGGAGGAATGAGGATAAGAAGAGGTTAACGAGCGAGAAGAGAAGGTGGATCGATGTTAGAAGGGCCAGTGGCGGTGGTAGTAGCTCAAACAGAAGGGCCTATGAAAAGGCAAGACGTGATGAACAAGGGGCAAGAGGCCAAAGGCTGTATGTAGGTACCAACCCCTTATGCACCAAATGCAAACTGCACCACCAAGGGGAATGCAATCCGATGCCCTGTTTTAGGTGCAAACGAACTGGCCACCTGATAAAGGATTGTACTTTCGAGCCCGGGAAGCAATGCTACGAATGCGGGGATCCGGGACACATGCGAAACAAGTGTCCCAAGCTAGAAAGAGACAAGGACGCTAGGCCTAACAAGCCAAAAGGGAGAGCGTTCGTAATGGACCCCAATAGTGACCGCAAGGAACCCGACGTGGTAAACGGTACGTTCCTCATTAATAACCACCCTGCTACTATTTTGTTTGATACTGGGGCAACTGGTAGTTTTGTTTCTACTACCTTTAGACATTTAATTGATTTGGAAGTTTGTACGCTAGCTGATGCTTACACGGTAGAATTAGCCAATGGCAAGATAATAGAAACCAGTGAAATTATCAAGGGTTGCACGATAGAGTTAGAGGTAACCCGTTTAAAATAGACTTGATGCCTATTACGCTAGGAGGATTTGATGTAGTCGTGGGAATGGATTGGTTAGTAAAATATAAGGCTGTAATTGTGTGTGGTGAATGCTTGCTTAGGATACCTTTAACTGATGGAAGCACACTAACAATCCATGGTGACAGAAACGACACTCTTTACCCCATGATTTCTCACCTAAAGGCTACTAAGAGCCTCTGTAAGGGATGCTCAGCCTTCATAGCCTACGTAATGAAAGCAAAAGAGGAAAAGAAAATTGAAGATATACCGATGGTGGCCGAGTACCCGGAATGTTTTCCCGAGGACCTACCCTGACTCCTTCCGACTAGACAGGTCGAATTTCAGATAGATCTAGTGCCTGGTGCTGCACCAGTGGCCAAGGCACCCTACCGACTCGCTCCACTCGAGATGAAGGAGCTAATGGTGCAAATCCAAGAATCGCTAGATAAGGGATTCATTCAGCCAAGTGTTTCTCCATGGGGTGCACCGGTATTGTTTGTTAAGAAGAAGGATGGGACCCTGAGAATGTGTATTGACTATCAAGATCTTAACAAGCTTACAGTCAAGAATTGCTATCCTCTCCCAAGAATTGATGACTTGTTCGACCAACTACAAGGAGCCAGCTACTTCTCCAAAATAGACTTAAGATCAGGGTATCACCAACTAAAGGTGAGAAAAGAAGATGTACCCAAGACAGCTTTTCAAACGAGGTATGGACACTATGAATACTTAGTCATGCCCTTCGAACTGACCAATGCACCCGCCGCATTCATGGATCTCATGAACCGAGTGTGTCGTCCATACCTAGACAAATTTGTCATTATGTTTATCGATGACATCCTGATCTATTCCCATAGCCAAGAAGAGCACGTGAAACTCCTCAGGCTGATTCTTGAACTGCTCAAGAATGAACAGCTTTATGAAAAATTCTCCAAATGTGAGTTTTGGATGCGCGAAATCCAGTTTTTAGGGCATGTGGTGAACAAAGAGGGAATTCAAGTAGACCCGTCAAAGATTGAAGCCGTTAAACACTAGAAAATCCCTGAAGCCCCTACAGAGATAAAGCAATTTCTTGGTTTAGCTGGATACTACCGAAGGTTTATTAAGGGCTTCTCCAGAATTGTACAGCCATTGACCACTCTAACCAAGAAGAATACAACCTTCACATGGGGTAAAGAACAGAATGACGCATATGAATTACTCAAGGAGAAGCTGTGTAGTGCACCCATCCTCTCCCTACCTGAAAGCAATGATGATTTTGTAGTTTATTATGACGCCTCGCGTCAAGGACTAGGATGTGTGTTGATGCAGCGAGATAAGGTAATTGCTTATGCGTCCAGATTATTGAATGAACATGAGAGAAATTATAGTACCCACGATCTAGAATTAGGTGCCATGGTGTTTGACCTCAAGATATGGAGACACTACCTTTACGGTACCAAATGCGTCATCTACACTGACCATAAAAGTCTGCAACACATTCTGGATCAAAAGATGCTGAATATGAACCAGCGAAGGTGGGTAGAACTGCTGAGCGATTATGAATGTGAGATTCGCTACCACCCAGGAAAGGCCAATGTGGTAGCTGACGCCCTGAGTAGAAAGGAAAGGGAGAAACCCCTTCATGTCCGTGCTCTGAGAATGAGCGTGTACACCAGTCTTACCGCTAGATTGATAGAAGCACAAAAGGAAGCCTTGAGCAAGGACAAACTAGCGAAAGAAATGCTAACAGGAATGGAAAAATGTTTGGAATTGTGTAGCGACGGGCTGTATAAGCACGAGGGAAGAACCTGGATACCGAAACATGGGGGAATTAGAGAGATAGTCCTGGATTAGGTGCACAAATCTAGATACTCAGTTCATCCAGGAAGTGACAAAATGTATCAGGACTTGAGGGTTCTTTTCTGGTGGCCTGGGTTAAAGAAATCCATTGCCACCTATGTAGGGAAATGCCTGACGTGTGCGATGGTAAAGGCCGAGAACCAAAAGCCATCGGGAACCTTACAACAGCCCAAAATCCCTGAGTGGAAATGGGATAACATTACGATGGACTTCGTTACTAAGTTGCCAAGAACTTCTCATGGGCACGATATAATCTGGGTAATAGTGGATAGACGGACCAAATCAGCTAATTTCCTACCCATACGAGAAGACTACGATTTACCGAAGCTAGCGCGACTGTACATCGATAAGATAGTAACAAGACATGGAGTGCCCCTATTGATTATCTCAGACCGTGATAGTCGTTTCACTTCATGATTCTAGAAGTCTCTCCAACAAGCTTTGGGGACACGTCTTAACTTAAGCACCGCATACCACCCTCAAACTGATGGGCAAAGTGAAAGAACCATTCAAACATTGGACTTGAGAGCTTACGTGATTGATTTCGGGGGATGTTGGGATAACCACCTTCTTCTAGTGGAATTCTCCTACAATAATAGCTACCATGCAAGTATAAAAGCAGCTCCCTATGAAGCCCTATATGGCAGAAAGTGTCGGTCGCCCTTGAGTTGGAATGAGGTTGGTGATAGCCAAATAATGGGGCCTGATATTGTAATGGAAACCACGGACAAAGTATTCAAGATTAAGGAATGATTAAGAACAGCTGGGGATCGTCAAAAGAAGTACGCCGATGGAAGGCGGAAGTCCCTAGAATTTCAAGTGGATGATAGAGTGATGCTAAAAGTGGCGCCGTGGAAAGGCACGGTGAGATTTGGCAAGAAGGGCAAATTAAGTCCAAGACACATTGGACCATTTGAAATCTTATCGAGAGTTGGCTCAGTAGCATACCAATTAAAGCTACCCCAAGAGTTGAGCTATGTACAAGACACTTTTCATGTGTCAAACTTGAAGAAGTGTTTTGTTGACAAGACCTTGGAACTTCCATTGAAAGATGCCAAAATCACTAATGAGTTGAAGTTTGTGGAAGAGCCCATAGAGATTACTGACCGACTGGTCCAAAAACTTAGACGAAGTCATATACCCAAAGTCAAAGTAAGATGGAACTCTAGGCGAGGACCCGAATTTACATGGGAACGAGAAGATGTGATGAGGAAGGAGTATCCACACCTCTTTAGGCCCACTCGTCCAGAATCCAATCGAAGCTAAAATTTCGAGATGAAATTTCCTAAACAATAGGTGAATGTAACAACTGACTCCTAGGTCCAGCTCCAAAGCCTTAAATGTAATTTGAGACTTGTTTCTTTTTTCAAGATTTCATTCGTTTGATGTACCCTCGTCTTTGTGATTGATTAATTTTGTAATTTAATCTTACCTGTATGATTCTTGCATGACTTGCCTTAGTCTTTAAACTAATTCATAAGGATAGAAAAGACTTGCTACCCTAATAACAACACCAAAATATTAAAATTTAAAGTCTTCATCCGCATTTCTTAGTCTTCATCCGTATTTCGTAGTCTTCATCCGCATTTCGTAGTCTTCATTCGCATTTCTTAGTCTTCATCTGCATTTCTTTGGTTGTTCACCCGTATTTCATTGATTTCCGTCCGTATTTCTTTGAATTTTCACTTAGGCGCATGACAACTGTTCAGGCGCATTTGGCAGTTAGGCGCATCACCACTGTTTAGGCGCACGACAACTGTTCAGCCACCCTGAAAGTGGATGCATGAGCACTGTTTGGGTGTTTTGCCACACTTAGCATTTTTTTAAAATGTCCGAACCCTTCTAGAAGCATTTGACCTGGTCTGCGCAACTCCAAAGTGACCAATGCATGGGTTGTTGCCATGCATTCGGCCACCCCTCCAGCCAACCCTCTTCACCTTGGTTCTCCCTAACCCGAACTCACACTCCACCTCTTCCTTTCAAAAACCGAATCCCCACTCCGTTCCACCTTTTTCACACTCACTCGAACTCTCTACTCTCGGTTTTTCTCTCTCGGTAGATTTTCACAACCAAACCCGAGACTTTTTCAGTCTTCAACCGAGCAATAACAAGGATTCTAAGCTTCAAGACACTCAGAGCAACAACTCTTACACCCTCTAAACCTTCTTCGGACACGGGTTATCATTCGTGTAAGTTTTCTTGTACCCGAATAACTATTATTGTTGTATCTTAACTTTTCTATCCTTTGAATCCTATTTTCTTGTTCAAAGGAAGAAAAGCCGCAACCCAGTTACTTCTTTCGTGAAGCTTACAGCTCTACAAGAGGTACACACTTCTTCACACTCGTATACCTCGGGTTTGTGCAATTGAATCTACCCGAAAACCCCTTTTCATGGGTTTTTTGGACCATCCAACCATCTGTCCAGAATATAACCTCCATTTTGATACTTAAAAACCTGTTAAAGTATCTTATAAAAATTTTTATAACCTGGACTTATCGATTCCAGAAGGGACTTGGGTGTTTTAACCTGAAATTTCATGTTACACATGTGTAAATTATTGCTTTAATACCCCAACCTTGACCAGGTTTATTTGTACTGTTGCATCCGTGGGTATAGTCTAAATTTTCAGAATGTTTGATGATGCTAAAAGGTTATTATTGTCGGTTGGATGATTTGGTTTGGTGTTATGGACCTTAGAAGCATGTTCCCGAATAGGTGATGGAGGTACCTAATAATGGCCAAATCCTTAAAATGTATTAACAACTTGTTAGAAACAAAATTTTCAGGCCTTATGACTAATAAATCAGTGGCTAAAACCGGACTTGGTGAAATTTTTGGGTTAACGTGTAAATCTTTATGAACTTATTTAGCTTTAACAAGCCTAACCGGGAGATTTTTGGATGAGATTCTAAAAATAATGTAACGAGCCTAAAAACCAATGAAACCATAATATTTCAGCAAGTTTGAGGGCCTCAAACTCGTATTTTGATGAAAAGATTCGAAATGGTAAGAACCAACTTCGGGGTAAAAATTGTAATTTTGGAAACTTGAAGGACTAAAGTGTAAATTCTGAAAAATCGACCATATTTCAGTAAGTTTATGACCAGAAGCTACTATTATACTTATTTTCATGTAAGAACTTGTGGGAAACTAAAAATGGGTCGTTTTACGCCAAAAACCCCAACTTTCCTAAAAAGAAAACTTTTCGACACAAATTTTCTAAGGGATGTGGTCATATGTATTTTAAAACATATTTTACCTTTGACTACCCTCTTGATAGTCTAAGAACCCATAGATTATGCATATGTCTTTCTCATAGGGTGCTAGGACCTGAATCTATCTGTGTGAAGAATCTTTGATCTGTCTAAGGTGAGTTTCTAGTGTTCTCTTTTTACTATTGATTTGGGATGAAGCATGCTCTGTTTGAACCAAACTTATTTGAGTACTATTATCTGATGCTATTTTATGTTGTGGCTATGGTTAGAACCTGCATCTTTGTATCATAATCATTAGTTCTATGTGAACCGCTTGATTATATGGGTAGATCTACTTGGGGAATCCCCCACGCACAGTGCCTTCCGATGAGAAGGGTACCACACTGAGATCCTACGAGGTAGTTATGGCATGTAACAGGTTTTTATAAGGTACTATGGTGTACCACCCGGCAGGTATGGTATACTATTCTGAGGCTCCGTTTCCCCTATGGGATATACCGGCAACACAAGTTTAGAAGAGGCTAGTCGGGGCTGAGTGCAGGGTTGATTATGATCCCACAACTGTGATACTATGTTTTTTAACTTAACTTTGGATTCAATGAGTCCTTTTGTTTTTAAACTTTAAACACTTGAACTCACCAACTTTTTAGTTGACACAAATTCTTTTTGAGCATGTTTCAGGTAATCCTTGATGAGCTTTGATTTTATGAAGACTCTAAAGCTGGCTTAGTACCGTGACTACCCCCTGGCATTACTACGACTTTTAAAACATTTGAGACATTTGGATTTGTTGGGTGTTAACTTGGATAATTTTGTAATAGACAAAAAATTTATGTAATGTAATGCCATTGTGATTTCTCTCCTTGTGTGCTCTTGTGTGGTTTGTTTTCGCTGCCATGTATGTTGCTAATCTGCGATGTCCCACCCTCTTTTGGGCCCGGGGTGTGACAGATTGGTATCAGAGTCACAGGTTGTATAGAAATTAGGAATACCTTAGTAGACCCTAGGCTACAACCCTGAAACCCTAGGACTGTCCTTGTTTTGGAATGTGTTGGAATGAGTGGGTTGGGTAAATTGATGATTACACTTGATCAACGTAATCATGAATTTACCGAATGAGTGGGGTGTGACACTAAAGCTCCAATGGTTTCTTGTATATCCGAATCTTCTTAATCTATACTTGCATGATCATGAATTACTTTTTGAACTTTGGATGATGATTCAGGTAATACTAAAACATCAATATCATCTATTTTCCTCTTTCCTTTATCTAAAACAGGAACTTTCTCAACATCTATCGAATTACTCTATGAAATAATCATCATATCTAGAGACAAAGACTTTTGTGTTTCTTTCATCCTTTCCAATTCTTCTCTAATAACTTCATTTTCATCATTCAATTTCTTAAGCTTTTCTTCCATTGAATCATAATCTTTCATCATTACCTCAAATGTTTTCATATTGTCTTATTTGCTTTTCATCAACTCTTCAATCACTTCATCTTTCTTTTTCAATTCTTCTTGTAATTTCTCATTAACTTCTTTCAAATCTTCAATCACTTTCAATTGCTTCATATTTTCTTCTTTCAGCTTATCAATAATCTGCTGAAAATTAACTTCTTCTGTTATATTAACTTCTTTTTGAGGTTCATTCACAAATTCATTATGAATTGCAGTTTCAACAACTTCAAATTCTTGAATATTCTCATTAAACTCAAACTGTTCATTAGTATCTACCATCTCTTCAATCATACTCACTATCTCATCAACTGTTTGACTTCTCTAAGAATTTCTTCAATTTGATTAACTTTAGTATCATCATCATGAATTTCTTTAGTAACTTGGTCAATCTCTTGTACATTTTCATCAATTTCTTCATGAATTTCCTCAGTAGCTGACTTAGTTTCATCTACATCATCATGTCTTTCTTCATGACCTTCTTTAGTAACTTGCTCAGCTTCTTGTATATCATCATGAACTACTTCCATCACATCACCATCATAACCACCATCATCACCATTATCATCTTCAGAAGAACTTGTACTCTCTTCATCAACATCATTATCATCATTGTCATCATTATTAGGCAATTCTTCAATGAGATCATTAGGGTCTATAGGTTCTTCTTCTGTCAAATGATAGTGATCAATAGTAATGTCAACTTCATCATTAGCCACATTCCTTATGCAATCAAACAATGGTACATTTTAAGCACCAGTGACTATAGCAAGTCTCTTATAAGAAATCTCAGACATGTGTTCTAGCATCAGAGTTTCACCACTCACACCATCTACACGTATATTCGGATGCTCTTTATTTATAATCATCTGTAAGAATCTTGGGTACATTAGGTACTTGTTCCTGGTTCCTTTTTCCAAATTAAAGATAAAACCGTTTAGAATCCACTTTGACATATTAAATCTTCAATTAGTTGCAAGTGCTACGATAGGAGATGCTATGTCTACTGGGAAAAAGTTCCATCCCGCACTCCGTTTGGACATACAGTGTTGAAATATATAACATAAAAGCTTCCAGTGATTACAAACTCTTGCTCGAAAAAATTGCTTCTTGGGAAAGTGATCAGGATGACCCATTGCCATAAATGTCTCTCTACATTCATTAAATGACAATTCAGCTAAATCCTCAGGATCATTTGGTCCCAATCTTAAAGCTTCTCTTATAGAATCTTCAGACACTTCAACTATTCTAATGTTGTTAATGAATCCTCTCACTACTTTTCTACCTTCATTATTAACATCTACATATGTAGTGTTCCAGAACTTCTTGATTAGTCTTGCATATATGATTGGCTGATAACACATGGCATAAACATACTTTGTTCTCAGTAAAAATCTGATTATCTCTTCATATCCCACATCATCTCTTTATTCTTCATTCAGTAAAGCAGCAACATTGTGTTTAGGCTCGAATTTTAATTCAGCCATCTGCAAAATTAAAAACAAGAAATTTAGAAACTTGAATATTATCAATTAAAATCAATTGATATTTATTAAAATTTAAAGAATTAGTATGTTTTAAAACATTTTTGACTAACTTGCACTTAAAAATTCTAAGTGTTTGACATTCTGTTCAAGAACAAATCATCATTCAAGTTAGTTTGTTTATGATTTATATACACTTTAATCCTCAAATTTATCTCACAAAACAGATTTGTAACATGAATTTTTTGTTAATCAATTTTTCATTTAAAAAAAATTTGAACATGACTGTTCATCTTCATCATACGACTGATGAAGAATCATCTCAGATTGAAGTTCAATGAAAAACATATTTAAATGCATTAACAAGGTCGCAATCATGTTTCTATTACATTTAATCATCAATTTTAGTTCATTATACTCATTTCATTCACAAGTTTAACGGATTCAATCAACTAGGGTTCGTGCGCCCGAATAGGTTCTATACGCCCAAATCAAATCAACATATTAAACTGAAATTCCTATGATTTTGATCATAAACTTACGTTTAGAATCTGATATAAAGACTATTGAATGCAAGACAAGATCAGAAATCAATTGAAATGAGTGAATCAGGGTTCATCGAGTGTCTGGGTATATGAGTGTTTAGGGGTTTTGAGAATGAAATGTCTGAAATCACAAAGTGTTGCTTTTATACTAAGTGAAATTTTAAGGCGCATGAGCACTGTTTATGCGCATGAGGTCAGGCGCATGAACACTGTTTGTGCGCATGATAATGAATTTCACACTAAGTATTTAGGCGCATGAGCACTGTTTGTGCGCATGGACTTAGACGCATGAACACTGTTCAGACGCATAAGCACTGTTTAGGAGCTTTTGCACTATTTAGGCGCATGAGTCTTGCTGAAACGCCCACACTTGGTATTTTTCACTTGATACACCCAATTCTTGAAAGTCTGGATACTGTATAGGCGTATGAGAAAGCTAAAACGCCCAACACTTGACCATAATTTTTAGACTTATGACAACTGTTTAGGCGCATGAGGATGTCTGAAACGCCTAACACTTGTATAAATTCTGAAAAACCATCATGCTCCTAATCCTGGACTTATTAACCATGTTTAGGCGCATGAGATGACTTTAATGTGTCAACACTTGTAATTTTTAGATCTTCCACCTGTATACTGTTTAGACATATTAGTACTGTTCAATACTAATATTTAAACAATTTATCAAATTTTGATTTTAAATAGTCAAATTTTGACTTTCACCCAAAATTTTCATAATTGACCCTCAATTTTGAACTTTTGACATTTCAAACTTTTTATTTTTATTTTTGATCATTTTATGTTTTGACCTTTTTAGTTTTTGTTTTTAATTATTCAAAAACAATTTCCCGTCATTTTAGTCTCTAATTTTAACAAATAATCTCATATTACAATGTTGCAAGAAGCTTTTCCACTTAAAATATTTTTCAGGTTCATTTTTACATTATGTCAAACACACACATACTTGAACATTTTAGCTTCATCCTTTCCATCCAAAACATTAAATTTTGATTTTTCATATCTTGAAATTTGAAAATCAATTTTCTTAGACACTTTTCCTCTTTTTACTTCCCCTAAACTTTTAAGTTTAAAAAAACTTAGAAGTTTCTTGAATTTATCACATGAAGATCACACTAATCATTGTTAATATGCATGCACACAGAAAACATGCAAAAAATCAAAATTAAAGCAGAATAAAAATCTGATATTTACAAATAAATCAATGTCTGCAGTGAGATCATATTAGTTAAAATCAGCACATTGAAATAAAAAAAAATTGATGGATAGTCATAGAAAGTGAATAAATCCTGATCAAGTGTGTTCCAGGTCAGCATTTTTACTGCAAAGGAGACACGAGATCTAAGGACAAAAAATGAGTGCATTTAGCAAGATATTCAGCACACTTACTTTTTCAATTCTTGGATTGTTTAAGGTACAATTAGATATGACATTATGAAATCACACTTAGACTTAGAGAGGTTAATTCTCATAAAGATATGCAAGAAGTCAATGTTCTCAACTTATTAACCTGACATATACTATAATCTGATCTCATTTGGTATTTGTGCACATTGGCATCTTGTTGCATCAGTGAGAATATCCAGGTCTGTAATCACTTACAACAAAGTATATCTCATCACTTCAGGTCTATGATGACTTATAACAGAGAAGTGTTAGATGCTTTAAATAATTAGAGCTCAATGGTTATTCATATCTCCGTCAGGTGTGAGATTATGTCTTAACATGCAATCAATTTGAGAAATCAACACTACTCAATAGAGCTAAGATAGACATACATGAATGCATCAGTGATTTAGTTTAATCACTAGAATTTACTTTTTCAGTCTAATTGTATGAACTTACTTGCACATCATATCTGATCACGTCAGACTTTAGTCGAAAGCGAAGTATGCAACTGATCAAACTAATGTATCTATCATTTCTCACATATTGTAATGATAGATTCATCCTAAATAATGAATTAATAAAGAAAGACTCTATTTTTGTATTTTTTTTTGTTTTATATTTTTATCGTTTGATTTTTCAATTTTCTAATTTTGTATTTGGTTTTACTTTTTCTAATAAACATGCACACACAAAAATACAACCAGGAAATTAACTTTGACAGGTTCTCTGGCTGTGTCCTATTCATATAAGGGAGGGTTTTGATCATATTTAGACTCAATTAACTGAAATGCTCAAAAACTAGTTTTTAAATGTGGTTAATAAGACCAATTGACTCTACCAAATACTCAAACCGTTCTGGTAAGAAGGCTTTAGTAAAAAGGTCAGCCAACTGTTTTTCAGTAGCAATTTGAATCAGAATGATTAAACCTTTTTCAGAATTATCTCTGAGAAAATGATATCGAATCTCGATATGTTCTGTTTTTAAATGTTGGACAGGATTAGCTGTAATGAACATAGCAGCAGTGTTATCAATGTAAATTGGAGTTTTAAGAAAGTTAAACCCGTAATCCAGCAATTGGTTTTGTAACCAAAGGATTTGAGAACATCCTGCCAAAGCAACTATGTACACAGCTTCTGTTTCTTACATTGCCTTGAGACTAATCTGGGTCCTAAAAACTGACACCCACCCGTAGTAGATTTTCTATCTTAACAACATCCTCCATAATCACTATCAGTATACCCATATAACTCGAAGTTTCCTTCATAAGGATATCATAACCCTAAGGCCGGTTTTCCTTTGAGATATCTGAATATGCGTTTGACAGCAATTAAGTGAGATTCTTTCGGGTCTGATTGATACCTGGCACAGACACAAATAACATACATTATGTCAAGTCTAGATGCAGTAAGATACATCAATGAACCAATCATAGATCTGTATAAAGTTTGGTCTACAGATTTTCCTTTAGGATCAGGTTCAATCTTGGAATTTACGTCAGCTAGAGTTCTTATGGACTGACAATCTTGCAGTTTAAATATCTTCAAGAGTTTGTCAACAAACTTCTCTTGTTTTATGAATATTCCATCTGTAGATTGCTTGACTTGAAGTCAAAGAACAAAATTTATTTATCCCATAGAACTCATTTGAAATCGAGACTTCATGATTTCTTCGAATTCATTGCACAATTTTGGACTTGTAGAACCAAATATGATATCATCGACATACACTTGTACACATAAACGATCATCAGCATCCTTCTTGATAAACAAAGTCGGATCGATTCCCCCACGTGTATCCATGTTGGATTAAGTGTTGTGATAACGTTTCATACTAGATTCTAGAGGCTTGATGGAGTCCATACAATGCTTTGCTAAGCTTGTACACACGATGTGGAAATTCTGAATCCTCAAAATCCGGAGGTTGCTTTATAAATACATCATCGGTGATCGGTCCATACAAGAAAGCACCTTTCACGTCCATTTGATACACCTTGAATTTCATGAATGATGCATAAGCCAGGAAGACACGAATCGATTCAAGTCTTGCAACTGGAGCAAATACTTCATCATAATCTATTCCTTCCTCTTGGGTGTATCCTTGTGCAACAAGTCTCGCTTTATTTCTAACAATAATTCCTCGATCATCTGTTTTGTTTCTCAACAACCATCTTGTGCCTATGGCGTTTTCTCCTTCAGGTAAATCCACCAGATTCCACACTTCTTGTTTGTGAAACTGCAATAATTCTTCTTGCATAGCCTCAATCCAACTATTGTCCTAGAGTTATAAACTCGATAGGCTTTTAAAATAGATGAATATCCAACAAAAAATCCATCATCAGATTTTGCATCAAATTTTCCTAGCTGATCACTTGAATTTAAAATCATAACTGGACAACCAAAAGATTTATGAAAATGTATGTTTGGTTTCCGGCCAAACATCAACTTATATGGAGTTTTTAGTTTTTCTTTCACAATTAAAGTACAATTCTATACAAAACACACAGTAGATATGGCTTCATCCCAGAAAGTGATAGGAATTTTTGCATCTGCTAACATGGATCGTGTAGCCTCAATCAAAGTTCTGTTCTTCCTTTCAGCAACTCCATTTTGTTGTGGAGTTCTGGGAGCACTGAACTGATGAGAAATTCCTTTTTTTGCACAAAACATATAAATAGTTACATTTTTAAATTCCGTACCATTATCACTTCTTATTATTTTTACTTTTTGTTCAAGTTGATTTTCTACTTTTATGATGAATTCTTTTAATAATTCAACTGTTTCAGATTTAGCATTCGAAAAGAAAACCCATGAAAATCTTATAAAGTCATTAATGATAACTAAACAATATGATTTTCTTCCAATACTCTTCACGTTGGTTGGTCCAAAAAGGTCCATATGCAACATCTGAAGGGGTTTGGAATTTGAGTTTATCTGCTTGGGCTTATAAGACGCTTTATGCTGTTTCCCTTTTAAACATGCTGAGCAGTGATCAGTAGTGGCAAGCTTCTTTGTTGGAAGGCCGATAACATGATTTCCCGCTACGAGCTTGTTCATATTCTTGAAGTTGGAATGCCCGAGACGTCTATGCCAAAGATGACTTTCAACATTTGATGCTTGAGCAATAAGACAAGTTGTTTCTGTAGATGGATCAACTTGAGACATATCCAGTTTGTATACATCTCGATCCCTAACAGCTTTAACAACCACGCAGTCTTTGCTAATCTGAAAACCTAGCTTCATAATATAGCAATAAGCATCATTAAAAAGAACAGAATAGGATTTTTCACAAATTTGGGATACGCTTAGCAAATTAAAGTTCAACTATGAGCAGTAGTTGACTTTATCAAAGCTCATTATCCCATTGGATACTGTTCCTTCTCCTGTAATTTTTCCTCCCGCATCACCACCAAAGGCGACATGCGTACCATCCTTTAACTTAAAATCTTGTAACAAGGCATGATTGCCTGTCATATGCCAGCTACACCTGCTATCCACATACCATGTGTTGATTGGTCTTCTACCTAAGCCGAGATGGTCTTGGGTTTTCCAAACTTATCAACAATTGTAAATTGTTTGAAATGAAGTTTGTTTACATCAGGCTTATTTTTAATGAACTTACCAATTCTGTTATTATTCATAAGTTTTTGATTATTTGGAAAATTCATACTTTTTGAATGATCAACTTTTGAAAAACTTTTATTTTCAAAATTTTTATTATTCATTCTTACAGACCTTGGAATGAATTGATCTTTAACATATTTTTTTGGTCTCATCGGATCATTTCTTTTGAAAAATCTCAATCCTAAGGAAGGTTGTTTTGTTAATCTTTGAAACCCAACATTTTTATTTCTTTTATATTGAGGATTAACATAACCTTTGTTCATTGGTGAAGTAGCAAATCCTTTCCGTGATGAACTCTTTTGAAGGTAACAATTTTCAGTATTGTGAGTCCGTTCATCATAGTAGGTACATTACTTATTAAAATAGCACTCTGATGTTGAGTGATTTCTCATGTCGCATATGTGACAGTAGTTGTTGAAAAAGCATTCAGCAGTGTTGTGATTGTCATGTCACATATTTCGCAGTACCTCTGTGGAGTTTTAAACAATGTTTATTAACTTTTGATATTGACACAGCATTTGTTCCTTGTTTAGGTTTAGGCGTCAAAAAGTTAATCTTTTGTTTTTGATTTGACAAATTTTGTTTTTGATTTGACATATTTTTCTTTTGCACATTTTGTTTTGTCTTTTGAACATGAACTTCATTCTTTGTTTCCTTAGATATAAATCATTTAACGACAACAAAAGAATTAGAATCTGAACCTGTTTTCAGATCAGAGGTTGATTTGTTCTTAGGAGTCTGCTTAACATCTTGAATTTAATTCATGTTTAACATATTAGCAGACAAAAATTTACTGGTTTAAATTTATTTGTTTGATTTGTTGTCTGTGTCTGATTTGATCATTTTTAGCTTTATTCATTTTTCTTCTTCTTCTCTGGTTCCTTGATTTTGTGGAACTTGATTTTAGTTGAGATTGAACATCTTTAGTGGAAGATTCTTTTTCATTTTCTTTCTCTTTTTGATCCTTTTGTTCATAAGAGCTTGAGTTTTCAGATGTTTCATCTTTTTGTTTTGTCTTATCTTTGTTTTTAATGATGACTTCCTCCAACATAGATTCTTTTGAAACAAAAATTTTCTTACTTTTTGGTCGTGGTTCATATGATTTAAGTTTTATTGGATGACCATTTTTTATCTTTTTTGTATCCTTTTCTTCAAAAATTTCTACATTAGCTTTCTCTTCTTCATTTTCAAAAATCTTGTTCTTGTTTTGGAAAGCTTTGAGTTTTGCCTTATTCTCAGGAGAGTGATCGTGTGTATTAAAGTTTTCTGGCAAAGTGTTAGTTATAGATTCAGGCATTGGTTCATGAGTGAAACCTAATCCTGCTTTTTGTTTATCTTTTCTTTCACTTACCAGTTGTTCCATGATTGTTTTGGAATTTTTGACTTTAGGAAGATCAACTTGAGTAGTAGCATGTGCTATTTTCTCCTGTTCTAAGTTCTTGGTCATTTCTTCATGTTGTTTTGAAACTATTTCTAGTTCTTTCAAATTTTTGTTCCATGAAGTTTGTAAAGAAATGATCTTTTCATCTGACACTTTGTCATCATTTTTGAGTTTATTATGCATCAATTCCTCTTGCTTAAGTTTTTCACATATTTTATATGAGTAATTTCTTTAGTATTCAACATGTTCAAAGCAAGATTTTGTGCATAGTTTTTCTTTTACTTCTGATGGTATTTCAGGATATTTAGGAGGAGAGGTCTCAGAGTTAGAAGATGAATTTTCAACCTTTGGTTGATCTGACGTTGCCATCAATGCAACTTCTTCTGAATCCTCTTTAGGATCAAATTTATCACTCCAATCTTATTTTTCTTCTTCATTCTCAGAATCATATTTAGCCTTTGGATCACTATCTTCTGACTAATCTTCACCTTGAACTTATGCAATAAGAGATAAACTAGAAGTTAGATCAACAGTAAATTGCTCAGCATAAGCACTCCAATCATATCCATCTTTAATGTTAACAACTAGAGCTTTCTTTGGCTCTTCAGATGACTTTGATTCATCTTTAGTTTCAGGCATTGGTAAGCTTTGGTATGGATTTTGGAATGTCTTCTGAGATGATTGTTGAAACTTTTGATTGCTTGAACTCGATTGGCTATTTCCTCCTTTGTTTCTGGGAGCTTTGCATTCCCTTGAAAAATGGCCATAACTATTACAGTTGAAACACCTTGACTTAGACTTGTCAAATCCAACAGTCTTGTTAGCACTTGGCTTGTAGTTCCTGTTGACATAAGAGTGTTTCTGAGTCCTGTATGCAATCATCACCATTTGCCAATTCACATCCATTTCCTCCACGTCATCTGGGTCCATCTCGAATAAGTCCTGCAAAACAAAATCTAATTGAGTTAAGTGACTACCTTGATAAGCTTGAAAACTAGCCATAAAAGCAGTAAAAGCAGATTTGGACTCTTCATCCTGTAATAGGATGTTGATGACATCTTTAACTTTGCTAGATTTAGCAGAGTTAACAGATGGAGTCTTAGTTTGACGTTTAGAACTTTGAGGCATAGGAGGAGACTGAAGTTGAGGCTGAGATGTATAAGCAGGTGCAATTGTATAAGAAGAATCAGTAAAGAACCCTGCTCTTACAAACAGATCACCCTCTTCTTCTAGTAAACTTTCATTTTTGGCCATGAAGGAATTCTCCATAGTACTAGCTGGAGATGCAACATATTTGTACTGAGACATTGAAGCTGCTTTGTCATTATTCCTTGAGCTTTCATCAATTTTAACAGACTCAATTTTGGCTATCAACAGATCAAGATCCATAGGAAATTTCTCAGTATGCTTTAACAGTGTAACTGTTTGCTTCCATGAAGATGGAAGAGCATTGAGAAGCCTAAAGTTTAGATCTTTTAGATCATTTTTGATGCCAGCAGTTGACATCTCAGTTGTAAGTTGTACAAACCTATTCATCATTTGGTTTATAGTTTCACCAGATAAATGCTCAAACAACTCTAATTGCCTCTTCAGTTTATAGTTTCTGATTCTCCTTACTACCTTCACAAATTATCTTCAAAGATTTATACATAGTATATCCTGTTTGATATCTATCTAGTCTAGTTAGGACTTCAAGTGGTAATCCTTTACATATCAGAGTATATGCTTTTATATCATTATTGACTTTCCTTAGATCATCACCTTGTAACCCATCTTCAGGATATGGTTTTGGAGAGTCTTTAGTATAGACAAACCCTCTATCAGGACCATCTAAGGTGATAGGAATGTGAGGTCCTCTTTCTATTGACTTCCATAAGTCAGTGTCAATAGAATTAAGGTGATGTTTCAATCTAAGTGACAAATTCTTAAAATCAGCACTGTTCTTCAGTTTTGGAACTCTGTTCTCTGAGTCTTCTGATTTCACCATTTTTAATTTTGGATTTTAGAAAAAGATTTGTTTTTGTTGTTTTTAAGTTTTGAATTAAAACAATGAATTGAAAATATTTTTGGATTTTTTTTTAAGTTTTTAAGTTTTTGAAAAATTTCTAAAAAATTTCTAAGTGTTGATGTTGATGCGCCTAAACAGTGATGAAGTGCCCAAACAGTTGAGATACTTCTGACTTGACTTAGAAACGCCCAAGGGATTGCCTTAGAAGAATTCTCAAAAACACCCAAGCTGAAATGCGCCCGAACAGTTGTGAAACGCCCAAACAGTGTCAGACGTCTGGGTGTAAAAACGCCCACAGTTCAAAAATGCTAGTTTTAATACGCCCCAACAGTGGTAAAACGCCTGATCCAAAAATTCCTTAACAGTTAAGAAGCGCCTAAATAGTTTTCAAGTGCCTTACACTTAGGCAATTTTCAGTAGTGTTTTAACCTAATACGCCAACTTCAACAGATTCAAACGAACTCAGATCTTCTGAAATCCTTCAAAACTTGATGAATTAACCTAAAATCCTCCAATTAGGTAGGGATTCAATCAATTAACACTCCTCTAACTTCAATTTCATCAAATAACAACAACAAATCGATTTTTTGGCTTGAAAATCAGTTCGACTGATGAAGAACAAGTTCAAACACTGATTTGAACAATTCACTGAATTTGAACGAATTGAACTGAAAATTGTGATTCAATTCATGTTTCTAATGATGAAACACAACTAAAATCAACAATTATTTGATTGAATTGCTTATCAATCACAGATTCAAGTGATTTTATGAGTTTGACAGTTTGAAGAAACTCAATCACTGAACCAACAGCTCTGATACCATTTGATAGAATCAAAATGGATCGATCTGTGATGATATCATGATACAATTAAATAAAAAAAACACAAGTAATCAATTCAATGCAAACATATCACAAAAATTCATAGTTTCATTGATAGAATGCATAGAAAGTACAAGTATAGAAAGAAATCAGTTACAATTCATTCTTAGGTGCTTCTAAGATGTATCTGAGGTTCCTACAGATACCTTATCTATGCTATTCATATTATCAATACAAAAGGAACAAATATTTACAAAATAGTCCCTATACTATGACAAAAAACTATACTTGACACATAAAGACTAAATTTTAATCTTTAAGAAGCATCTACATCATCCCTGTCTCAATATCTCCAATGATGTTTGTGGTAGGATGGGACTTGTGGATTCTCAGTTGAGGAATCACAACAAGTTTATTTGACAGATCTAAATTAGTGAAATTCAGATCTGGTGATTGAGTATCACCCACCTCATCAGCACACTTATCAAGAGAAACTTGATCCAATGTGTGTATGACATCATTGATGTTGTCTTTAGTGGAGAGGTTGTCAGCATCATGAAATTCATGATCACTTTCACCATCTCCATCTCCTCTTACTTTGGAATCCCCTTCATTTGAGTTTAGTGCCTCAGTGTTGGAATTTATAGGCACCTTAGATGTATCAGCAGAAGAGTTTGTCATGGTAGTGCTGATAGGATTTCCAACTGTAGGGTTTGTTACCACTGGAGCTGAAGGAATTCTTTCACTTGGTCTTCTCAGCTCAAATCTTGGTTCAAGATCTCCTGTTGATAAGCTACCTGTGGATCCTAAAACATCTTCACAAGATTTGTTAAAACAGTTGTTAACTAAATCAAGATAAAATAGCCAATCTGGACCCGAACCTTTCACACAAGGAGTGTGCGCATTGAATGTTATATTGGCTGACTCCTCAACTAAATGTCCATCATCTGATTTCTCAGCAAATTTGGCTATCTGTTCTTTGGTATTCAAGATGGTGCATGGACATCCAAATGACTTGAGGAAACCAATGACTGGTCTCCTTTTGTGCCACAGTTCATAAGGAGTCTTACCATGAGTCTTGACTGCTAAAACTCTATTCTGCATATAGCAGGCAGTGTTGACTGCCTCTGTCCAGAAGGTGATAGGCAGTTTAGAGTCTGAGAGCATGGTCCTTACAACCTTAATAAGTGTCCAGTTTCTCCTCTTAGCAACACCATTTTGCTGAGGAGCTCTGCGAACACTATATTGTCTTGTAATACCCTTTTCATCACAAAATGTATCAAGGATTTGGTTCTTGAATTTAGTTCCTTGATCATATCTTATGATCCTGACCTTGTGATCACATTCTCAATTTTCAGAATGAAGTTTTACAAGAATTTAGGGGTCCCATCCTTAGTTCTATGAAAGAAGACCCAAGTATATCTTGTGAAGTCATCTGTAATCACTAGGCAATATGAAGTTCTTCCTAAACTCATTACACTGCTGGCGCCAAAGAGATCTATATGTAAGAAGTTTAGGGCAGTAATGATGGAGTTCTTTTCCTTTGGCTTGTGAGACACTTTGTGTTGCTTTCCTTTAAGACACGCAACAAAATGGTCATCACTTGTAAACTCTTTCTTTGACATTCCAGTTACTAAATCATTTTTAAACAATTTATTCATGTTCTTAAAGTCTACATGACATATTTTTTTGTGCAAAAGGAAGGAACTATTGTCTTTACATAGAAAGCAAGAAACTTCTCCGGATGGGGAGGCTCCCTACAAATCCATCTTCTACATGTTCCCTTTCTTGGGGGCTTTGAGAACAATGCACTCATGCTCAGTGAAGAGCATGTTATGTCTATGATCATAATATTAGGATACATTCAGGAGATTATACATAAACTCCTCAACATAGTTTACCTTTTCAATACTGAGCTTACTATTTATGACCTTGCACCTTCCTGTGATGTAACCACCTGATTCTCTTCCAAAAGCAACTGGCCCTCCATCAATTTTTCCAAATCTTTGAAGCAAAGAGCCATTGCCTGTCATATGCTTGGAACAACCGCTATCAATGATTAATATATTTCCCTTGATCTTCAGATGTTCCTGTACAGAAAGAGATGGTTAGTTACATTTGGAAACCCAAGCCTTCTTGGTCTTGGGCTTATCAAGATGAACTGAAGAAAGTTCAATAGTTATTGATCCTATATTCAAGCTTTAAGGATCTTTGGCTGTTGTTGATGAAGAAACTTTAGTCACATGGTCTTCCTTCATTTTCCACACCATCTTTGGAAGACTAGACTTGACCTTCAAGACTTCGGAAGTTTTGACAACTTTGGAAGTTTTGGAGACTGAACCTTTGGAATTTTTTGCATACACTACAACAGACTGTAGTGCTTCAGAAGCATTCCTTTCTTCCTAGACCAAACTTTCTTCTAAAGGCAATTTTCCACCTATCTTCTTCTTGATCACCTTAGAGCTTTTGAAGGAAAGTAACCTTGCTTCCAAAGCTATCTTCTTCTTCTTCCTCTTAGAAGTCTTCTTCTTCTTCATGTGGATGGTCCTCTTGGGATTGTAGATGCAATCCTGTAGGACCGGTTAAGGGATGGTCAATACAATCAGTCTTATAATTAGGAGAGTCTTAGAACACTTAATAGATCAAATGGGGAACCGGGTTTATTTAAATGATGCTAAGAACGCAAGTAAACAATGAGACAGAACTAAGAACAAGAACAAGATAAGTATGGTTTTCAAGAATGCTGTATATTGCTCTCAAGTTCTTTTACAAGTGTTACAAAGCATAAAAAGAAATACAAGGACCTGAGATACTTTATACTACATCCTACAGTCAGCCATACTTTAAAGGCCAGCAGGAAACACTAATCTAGACAACAAAATCAATGTCGAGTCAAAAGGCAGATTGCCTTTTGACTAGTGACTATGACATGCCATAGCTCATATCCTAATCCTTTATAAAAAGGATAAAAGGTACAAAGTAGGAAGTTACAGACTCAAGACCATAATCTACAGTTTACAAAAGCGTGGACCTTTTCACCAACTTGTATAAGTTGGTGAGTCTTCAGAGTTGTAGCGGAAAGTAAGTCAGCTTTATGAAAAAGTAAATCAGAGAAAGCATGTCCTCTCTGTCTTTGGAAGAAATCAGTCTTCACTTCATTTGGCTTTAGAAGACTTTGTCTTTGAAGCTTTGGAAGACTTCATCTTTGGGTTCGGAAGATTTGGATGAGTGTAAAAATTCCAAAGCAACTTCTACCTTGTATATCAGTGCATACATGCAGGAAGCTCCTTGGTTGTTTTGGCTTCTTTAGTTGCATCAGCCTTTTAAAATAACCTTACAAACTCCTTCTAGGCTGATGCTACCAAAACAAGACCATACTTTTCTTCATCGTCCTTATTAGAATCAAGACCTTATTAAGATGTTGACAGTCCTTATTAGAATCAAGACCATACTTTTCTTCATCGTCTGGTTAGGATCCCTTAGACTCTCACAATATCTTCTCATGTCATTACGAATATGTAAAGGAAGATCAAGCATGTCTTGCCTAAAATAGACATCTTGACCTCCTTGATCTCTGATAACATACCACCTATCTAGATTAGCAGCAAAAGTCCAGGACAAGATGGGTCTTCCAGTTGCAAAAGGCTCTACTTGAGTTGGAGTTGGTTGAGCAGCCTCTTCTTGCACTACCTCAGGATGCTCTAACTCATCCTGAGGTGTAGAGGTGGACGCTTTGGTGTTCTTTTTAGAAACACTCTTTATGGCCATCCTTTTCCTCCTCTTTGAATTCTTTAACTGAGAGGACTGGTCTTTAGCACCAGGTTGTTCTACGATGTCTCTCTCAGTTGGGTTCTCTTCTCTCATAGGTTCAGAAGGAGAGTGAAGAGGACCCTGCTGTGGATCAGAAGATAAAGTTGGCTAAGATGCAGCTCTTGGTCCAAGTTGTGTTGTCTTAGGGGGTTCAACCTTTACCTCTACTTCAGGTTAAGCTGGACTTAATGGAGAATGCAAGTCAACAAGCTCTCTTTTCTTAATCTTCTTCTTGATCACTCTAATGTGCTCATCCATAGTGGATAGTGACATTGGACCAATCCTCCTTCCTGAGAATCCATATAGCTTCAAGAAGCTCATCATCCTTTTTCTGTCAACAGAATTCTTTTGGCTCTTTTGGATGATGGCTCTTGACTTTGCAGCTTCTTCCCTTAGTTTTCTCTTAGCAGCCTTTTGTTCCTTGATGACTTGTTGCTTCAGCTGCTTGAGATACTCAAATTCAACATACTCATATGATAAGAGAAGAAGTGCAGATGCCTGATAGAGTTCTGTGGCACTCAGGTAGTTGATCATGTTCAGTCTATCATGTTCCTTGTCTACCTGAGGTTGTGCAGTTGCCATAGCCCATGTCTCAGGACTTTCTTGAACTAGGAAGAGGGTAGGAGCATGCTTGTAGAGCCTTTTCTGTCTCCTTTATTCTATGTTTTTCAGGATCAATGTTGCATCCTCTGCCTCCTTCCTATCCTTGGATAATTCTATGTCAGCCAGCTCATTCAGTTCATCTAAGGGGAGAGAGAGTAGTTCATCCACATTATAGTTTCTGGTCCTAAGTAGTTTATCCTGGCTGCCCTTAACTCATCATCCTGAGTATTTGGCTTGGGGGTAGCCCTGATGGCAGCTTCCATGAAGCCTGGAGACCCTCTTAAACTCTTTTTGCTCCTCCTTAATTTCTTCAGAAGTCAGTTTCGTTTTTCCTTTGTCACTCACAAGACTTGGTGACTCAGGGTGGAGAGAGCTTTGGCCTTCATTGCTTGATTTAGCAGTCAAGCTCTAGCTAGAGAAAGGTTGTGAAGCACTTTCACTAGCTGGTGCCTCACTAAGAGTAATGGGTGCTGAAGAAGTTCATGTCTCAAAGTTCATAGGTTCAACTTCTGGGCCTTGAGTCAAGGCTTCCCCTTTGAAGCTAATCTTTGGGTCCACCTCAACATCCAGTTGACCAAAAGTCTTACCTGCTAGCCTCTGCCTATATAGTCTTGACCTCAGCTTGTATTCTTCAAACACCCTTTCTTGAATTCTATCTGCTAATCTTGCAGCTTTTCTATTTTGACTTGGGTTGACAAGTGGAAGATCAATCAGATGGATTGTCTCATAGAAGCTCAGCTTGAAAAAGTTTAAAATTTTTTGTTGACCCTGAGATCTAGAGATGACTAGAGCTCTTCTATCAGTGTCATACCTCCATCCCATGATTGGATTCTCAGAGTGGTGAGCTGGGTTAAGCATAGCTCTAGGAATACCCACCTCAAACAAACTTTGTATGAGTGAGTCCACATCCATGTACCCTTGAGCAAGTGAGTCCATATTCATGTAGACTTGAGGAGGTTACTGAGTATGGACCATTGCAAGCGAGGATGGTGAATCCTCAAAGTTCATACTCTGTGAAGAACTCCTAGGTTCTGTGATTGTTTGGACTTTATCCCCCTTTTTGGTAGCATCATCTTCTTGCATAAGTGAGCTTGGGGTTTGGTCTGTCATATCCATAGGTTCTTATGGATCTGGTTGAGTTCTCCTGAGTGGTCTCTTAGCTAGCTTGCCCTTGAGATTAGTGATCTCAAGTTGCTGGTCATTGACCCTCCTTTGTAAGACAGTCACCTGAGATTCCTTTGGCTTGTGAGACACTTTGTGTTGCTTCCCTTTCAGGCATGCAACACAGTGGTCATCACTTGTAAACTCTTTCTTTGGCATTCCAGTTATCAAATCATTCTTAATTAATTTATTCATGTTTTTAAAGTTTACATGGCACATTCTTTTATGCCATAGGAAAGACTCATCACTATTTGCTTTAGATAGAAAACAAGAAACTTCTCTTAAGGGAGATGTTTCCTGCAGATCCATCTTGTACATGTTCCCTTTCTTGGGGGCTCTGAGCAGGAAATGCTCATGAGGAATGACCACCCCAGGCTTGAGAACAATGCACTCATGCCTCAGTAAAGAGCATGTTGTGTCTCTGATCACAAAATTGGGATACATTCAGTAGATTGTACCCAAGCTCTTTGACAAAGTTTACCTTCATAATACTGAGCTTCTATTTATGACCCTACCCCTTCCAGTAATGTAACCTCCAGCATCACCTCCAAAAGCAACTGGCCCTCCATCAATTTTCTCAAAATTTTGAAGTAAGGAGCCATTGCCTGTCATGTGCCTAGAACAACCACTATCAATGATCCATACATTTCTCTTGGTCTTTAGCTGTTTCTGCACAAGAAAGAAGTGTTTAGTTACATTTAGAAATCCAAGCCTCATTGGTCTTGGGCTTTTCAAAGTGATCTGAAGACAATGTAACAGTAATTGAACCTATGTTCAAGTTTTGAGGATCATTAGCTGTTGTTGATGAAAAACTTTCAGTCACTTGGTCTTCCTTCATCTTCCACACCATCTTTGGAAGATTAGACTTGACCTTCAATACTTCAGAAGTTTTGATAACTTCGGAAGTTTTGGAGACCGGACCTTCGGAAGATCTTGCTTTCACTGCAAAAGGCTTCAGTACTTCGGAAGCATTCCTTTCTTCCGAGACCAAATTTTCTTCCGAAGACAAATTTTCACTTGTCTTCTTTTTGACCTTGGAGCTTCAGAAGGGAAAAAAATTTCCTTCTGAAGCTAGTTTTTCTTTCTTCTTCTCAGAAGTTTTCTCTTTGATCATGTGAATAGTACTTTTTGGATTATAGATGCAATCCTTAGCAAGATGAGAAGTACTACCACACATGATACAGTCCATTTGCTTCTTTCTGAGAGTCTTCTTTTGAGAGAAAGACTGAACTTGATCACTTTCCACCTCCATCTTTATCTTCATAGATGATGCAACAAGCTTCTTAGGGTGAGGCTTGCTCTTGGAACTCGATGGTTCAGGCTGTGTAGCAGTCATTGATCACGAGTCAATATTTTAGCGTTTAATTGATCTAAATGCTTGATTTTACATCGTGAATATTGTAGAACAAGTTGACTTTGTTTATGTTTTGATTCATAGGTGTTTGGAGCTTAGAGTAGCTTAATTTGAAGCAAAAGAAGAAAAACATGAAAGTTGAAGGACTTAAGATATAAATACCAAAAGATGAAAAAAAAAGAGGTCAAGAAAGAGACTTGGCATATGAAACTCCCTGTTTGGGCATATCATATGCCGGGCGGCTTATGAGGAGGCATACGAGGCAGCGTATTGGTGGGCGTATTTGACAAAAGGAATAGAAAGTTAGGCGTATGGGCAGCGTATGAGGCGGCGTATCATATGCCGGTGGGCGTATGATATGCCGGTGGCCTAACAGCATCCGAATTTTTTGGATTTTCAATTTTATTTAAACAAAATCAACCCAGTTCGATCTAGAACTTCTTGGAGAAGAAAAGTGACGAACTTTAGGTGATTTTTGGTGTTTTGAGGCTCCCAAAATCATCCATAAACATTCTCCAATTCAAGATCGAAGGCATAAAGAAGATGATGTGTGGCTAGGCTTTTCGTGATTGCTTCCGGAAGTACGATTCTTGTCAATTGAGATATTTGGTATGTTTTGATTAGGTTTTTGTAATGAACATTGAGTGATTGAATGAAGTTTTATGTTTTGATAAATATAAACGATTTACTTATAAATAAAGTTGTTTGCTTATTATCAGTTTTCGGTTTCCTTGCATCTTGAGCTCATTAAGAAAAGTAGACAATTTGATATAGGTAAATCGGTAACATTATGAATGAACAAATCTTATAAGCTTGTTCCTTTATTATCACTTCAATCAAAAGCTAAGATCTTGAATTATTGTTTCTTACAAACCCTAATTTAAAAGTACCAATTGTTGATCTTGTAGAATTAGAAACCCGGAAGTGATTGTTTTTCATTATTTAATCAAATTGGTTATAAAGTTGTTGCTTTTTGCAATAGAGTTCTTAATTTCATCCCAAGTTCCAATTTTTAATATTAAAGTTTGTGTCTTTAATTTAATCGAGTCATATTGTTAAACACTTTCCACATATTCCCGGTGGAGACGACTTTACTTACCTTTGCACAATAAAGGTAGCTAAGACCGATAAATTAACTTTTTTTTATCGAGTCTCGATAACCAGATCAGTGGTACACAGCCGATCAGCCTTCTTCTCTTTGTTGGAATGAGTTGGACATAAACTAGAACTCCTAGTACTAGAGTTCATAGTAGAGTCTTCAGCCTTCACTACTTCAAAGCCTGCAGAGACGAACACTTGTTTCTGCTTAGAGTTGAAAGTGGTCTTGATCTCTTGAGCTTTCTTTAATATCCTCTTGGCTTCCCTGATCAAGTTCTTCCTTTTAGACTTGGTCATCCCAAATTCTTTTCTCTCCTCAGGAGAATAGTGACCCTTCTTAGGATGATCTTCTTCACTCTTCTCAGAATCATCCTTCACTATTTTCTTTTCATCCTCTTCATCAATGGGGTCTATTAGGGGAAGCTCATCTTCACAAGTTCCACACCTTAGAGATCTTACAGATAATAGAGTGTGTGGAGGAACTATCTCAGTAGATCCCAGTCCCTACGTATTTTGATAACAAACTTTTGCATGCAAGGATGAGGATATCATGTTCTTGAAGGTCTTTTCTTCAAGAACATACTTTTCTACCCTGGCTTTGCTGATCATAAGCTCAGCCTGGCATTCAGTTAACTTGGTGATAAGATCTTTGATCTGAGTCCTGTAGTTGGTATGTTCATGCTTAAGAGTTGAAATGGTTTTCCCTAAATCTTCTATTCTAAGTTTGTAATCATTTTTAGCTCTTTCGAAACAGCTTTTAAAGTGTTTAAGGACTCAAGATCAGACCTCATCTCTAAGTTATAGGACCTATATATATTAACTTTAGAAATACATTCAGGTGTACAAAGATGTTCCAATACCTTGGCTTCTTCATGATCTACCATCAATGCTTGGTTTGGAGATGCATCCTCTACCTGAAAGCTCCAGTCAAAACCTCCCTCTTCTACAGCAACTGCAGCTTGCTGCTTGGGCTTCTCATTTTGGGGATCTCCATTAGTGTACTCTGGTCTGGTTTGTGTTTGGCCACCACTTGTTCGTGGTGCCTTTCACTCTCTAGCAAAGTGTCCCATTTGTACTCTGGTCTGAGTTGTAATACTTCACTTTGCTTTTGTCCAGCCCAAACTTTTCACTGGTTGCATTGCTAGGAAACTTCCTCCCCGTCCTCTTGTAAAACTTCTTGGCTCTGTGTGTGAGAAGAGCCATTTGCTGGACTATTTCTACGTACTCCAGATCATCTGGATGGATACAGTCCAGGTTTTCAAGGGTAAAGAGAAAGTTGCCTGTGCTTTCATCAGTAGACACAAAGGCTTGTAAAGAGCTTGTCTCTTGGAATGGGCTTCCTTGTATGTAGCTCTCTCTTGGTATCTCTAAGAAGGTGATGAAAGGACCCTTGTCAAGATCAGCGATCTAAGTTTGATCAATTAGAGATGAATTGCAGCGGAATTAGAACAAGAATTAGACAAATATAGCAAGATATTCAATGGAACAGTACACGGTTATAGAGGGTTTTCTGCAAAAGGGATAATATCATTCATGCGGCGGCTGCTAAGCTTTTCCGGGTTCACTCAGCTGTGCGTCGCACCTTACAATTAGGTCAACATTCCTTATATAAAGGAATGTGACGTCTGCTGATGTCACTTGATAGTGACATCTAACAGAATTATTACAAACAACTGAAAGTAAGCAAACTACTGAAATGTTCACAACAACTGAGAACATCTCAGAGTATGCTAAGTACAAGATGAAACTAAAACTACTGAAACTACAAGTACTGATTACAAGAAACATAAAACTACTGAAAGGAAACCATCACAACTACTGAAGAGGTCTTCTTCAGCTGTTGTGACAACATCTGAAACTTGGTCTTCAGTCTTTGTCTTCAGCTTTTGTCTTCAGACTTTGTCTTCAGACCTTGTTATCAGTTGATGTCTTCAGCTGTTGCAGACTACTTCAGTTGTTGTAATGTCTGTGGGACTTAAGGTTTTTCTGATCAGGCTCATTGGTTCTTTTGGTCCAACAAACTCCCCCTGAACCAATGCAGCCAAAACCTTTAAGCTTATTGAGGTCCCACTTATTCTTGGCAGAAATACTCTCTTGATCAGCTTCAGAGATATCAGATAAGCACAGGCCAGGGAACAGGTTTCAGTAGATGTGAATGTCAAAGGATGGAAGGGAACTCTGTCTTGGGGAACTGGACACAGAGCTGTTATCCCAACCATGAAACCTACTTCCCATTGATGAGTCTATAAGACTCTCTGACGTAGGCCTCAAGGAGAACAACTTGTTCCTCCTTAGTGAGTTCTTCTGCTTCTCCTTCGAAGAAGAACTCTGGGCCATAGTACTCTGATAGGTACTTTACCGTCTTTCCATTTTTCAACTCAACAGTTGTTATCTCTCTGTAAGCAAATTCATCTGGGTGAGTCCCTTCTAATAACAACTGGAGTTCATTTTTCTTGATCTCTTCAAGCCTCTTGTATAACAACCCCTTCTTGACCATTTTGTTCTCCATTAGAGTTTGAGGGGTCATCTTTGACTTGTAGGCTCTCTTGAAGTCTTCAAGTATCTCCCAGGGTGAGACTACAATGGCCAACATAATAACAGCATCTATGGTCTTTCTCACTTGGCCATTGTATCTACTTGGTATGGATTTCTTATGAATTCTAGAACTAACCCTGGGGTCTGGCCAAATCCTTACTCTCTCCTTTTGATATTGAAAGGTATACCTGAGAGCATACAGCCTTTGAGCGTGTTTCTTCATGGCTTGTATAGATGATGACTGAGGAAACTCTTTGTCAACCATCTTCAAAAGTTGCTCATCGTGCTGTTTCTGCTGTTCTTCTTCTTCAATCTTAACTTTCACCATTTGCCTCTGAAAGTCTGGTGTGATCATTTGTTGACTTCTGGGCTCAGGTATTTTTAGAACAGCAGAGATTGGCAGACTGTCTTCTTCATCATCTTCTTCTTCTTCTTCCATCCTCAACACCCTTCTCCTCCTTCTGGGTGCATCATTGGATGTGGTTTGAGGTGGTTTTTGGGGTAAGGGAGTTGGTTTTGAGGGTTGAGTTGGTTTAAGTTTAGGTTTAGGGATTGGTTTGGAGAGTTGTGGGGTTGGTTGTTTTTGAGTGGGAGTTTGGGAAGGCTGATCTAGCATTTTTGTGGTAAGTTTGGCTTTGGAAAGCTTGGCCATATCAGTTCTCTTCCCAGCACCTGCTTCATCTAAGGCTTCGATAATCAACCCCTTATTGAATGCTTCAGAAGCACAGATTCTGGTGGTTATTGCCAGAATACTGTCTCTGGTCCATGATTTAATCTCAATTAATGATCTTCCCAAGTATTTTGCAATAAACCTGATCATTATCTCCAACCTCTCCCTTTCCATCACACTGTAACTGGCCCATCTCTCTTGTATCTCTTTAATCTCCAGCCTTCTGATCTCAGTGTCTAATGTAGCTGTATCAAAGCCTTGTCTGAAGAGTTGGTCTATTATTCTGTCCATTGATCTGCTGTGAGCTTCATCAGCTTCTTTAACCAGATCTTCCAATGATTTCTCTTCATCAGGCTTTTGAGTTTCAGCACTTTTCTTTCTCTTGTATGTGATCAGCTGTTTTTCCTTTTCTAACTCCTTTTCTTTCTCTTGTTGTTTCTCATCTTCCACTCTCTTTCTCTTTCTTTCTTTCACTGCCTTAGACTCCCCCTTTTTGGGTGCATTGGGTTCAGGGGTTTGAATGGCAGAAAGCTTCTTTTGCACAGCATCATCAACAAGTGTTTGTAGATTTGAGGAGATCCTCTCATCAATGGCTTTATGCACAATCTCATTGATGATGGGAGTGATGAGAGGTAAGGAATGTTGAAAGGTAGCAACCATCTGCTCAGAGGGGTTCTGTCCCTGAGAGGTGGTGCCAAAAGCAGTGGCTGGTGGCTCAGTTGAGTGTAGTGGCTGAGTGTTTGGTGAACCTTCAGATGAAGGTGCCATCTGTGGGTTTATTGGGGCAGATGGACTTTGATCCTGAGACATTTTGGCAAGCAGTTCTTTGAGTCTGCTCACCTCAGCCTCAAGGATTGTGTTATGGGCTAAGACATCAAAGAAAAAGCCCAGGTCATCATCAGTCTTTGCTGAATCACCTGACCTCCTGATTGAATCAGGATGTACATGCCCTGAGTGTAGATCAGTTGTAGCATGTGCCCCTTGTTCTTGGTTCTGGGGACTTCCTGCCTCAGGACTGAGTCCTTCATCGGCAGTTGCCTCTGGTGAGGTCTTAGAGATGTTACCAACTGCATCCTGTTCATTTGCTGAATCAGTAGAAGTGGCAGCCTCACCAGATGTTCTAACCTCCTCCTCTACACGGGGAGATTGAACATTATAACCCCTGTGCTGTGGGTTATCAGCAGCATTTTGGTCCTCTTCCTCAGCTGTTGAGGTTCTCCCCATTGTAATTGGTTTCTGGGGAGGAGGAGAGGAATGCAGCTGACTCAGCACTTGTGCAACTATAATGGTTGGGCTTTGAGGGGCGGTTGCATTTGGAGATAGGTTTGAAGCAGATTGCACCCGGGGTGACTGGTGCTCTTCAATGGTAACCTTCTCAATTGAGATAGGTTCCAGCATTGTGGTATCCCCAATTATGGTTGCATCAGGATCCTGTTGAGAGGATGCCTGAGCGGCTAGGGCTGGTGGAGTCTTTGACACTACTGGGGGGTTAGAACCAGTAAGTGTTTCCTGTATTGGTGTTACAGGGGCATCCTCAGGGGACTCATCTCCCTGAGTAGCCTTTTTGGGCTTTTTGGTGTTGGGTTTGGTGGGGACTTTGGATCTGGAAGTGGAGGCTGTGGGTTCCCGCTGCTTGGGTTTTAGCAGCCGGGCAGCCCCTTTCAGTGTAGGGTCAGAGTTGTGCCTGGAGTATACTTCAGGCAATACAGCCGGAGCAGGGACTCCAAGGCCAACAAGGCCGTCTGATTTTAGCTGATTTAAAATTATGGCCATGAGAAACCTGGGATATAATATCCATCTGTTTGCCACAGGTTTCAAAGCCAGATCCTTTAGTTCCATAAAACTATCTCAGAAAAATTTAGATTTTGTCGTTCAAAGATAGAGTATAATACCTGTTGCCATCGGGAGGACATCTGATCCCATGAGGAGGTTTTTGGTGCAAGGCAGACATTCACCATGTGGAATATAAGACGTTCAGCATCATGGAAGTGCTTCTTCAGAATGGTGGTAGCACTTAAGTCTCCTTCATACCCGTTATTGATGAAAGACATATCAGTTGTGCCTTTCGGGTATTCTGTGACACAGGTGGCATCATGTAGATTTAGGGTTTGTCGAATGATGTCTGGAGTGATGACCACCTGTTTCTGGTTAACCAACGACTGGAGAGTGATTTGGCTATCATTCTCACCAGTTTGCACAGAGACGTTGGTCCAGAATTGGCTTAGGGAATCGGGGTATATGGTAGGATTCAGAAGAAAAGCGGTTCGGTACTGGGAATCTACCATAAGATCGATGGCATTATCAAATTTGTTCCAAAAGGCCGATTTCGAGAGGTAGGCAACACAGTTGTGTCTGGGTTTGAGTTTCATGGTCGCCATTGTTGAGAGAGTGAAGGACATAAAACGGCTAATGAAACGTTTGAAATAGGTTTAGGTATTTATAGGGTAAGAAAAGGCTGATATAAAACGACTGAAAGTGTTGGTGCTGTCATCAGTTGTTTGAAAACAACTGAAGACCTGGTTTTAACTTTCAGAAGTTGTAACAACTGAAGACTTGGTATTAGTCATCAGTAGTTGTGAAACTACTGAAGACATGGTTTTGGCTTCAGGTGTTGTAAACAACTGAAGATTTGGTGTTAGTCATCAGTAGTTGTAAAACTACTGAAGACATGGTTTTGGCTTCAGTTGTATGAAGTGAAACAGCAGTTGTAGAAACAACTGAAGAGAAAAGTTTCTCATCAGCTGTTGTCGTCAATTCTTAGCTCATCAGCTGTTTCATTCTGACCTCAACACTTATCAGACTCTGATTTTCAGATTTCATTGGTCATCAGTACTTATCTGTTATACTGACATCAGTAGTTGTAACTACATCAGTAGTTGTAACCACATCAGTTCTTTTCAACAGATAGAGTACTTCAGTACTTTTAAGTAATTTAGTCTTCAGTAGTTATGAAAACTACTGAGGATAAAAGAACTTATCAGTACTTATTTGTGACAATAGTATACGAATGCTCATCAGTACTTGTTGACTGAGATCATCAGTAGTTGTCACTTATTCTAGCTGCAGCATACCAAGCCTTAACACTAGGTTTTGGAAAGTTGAACTGTCCAAAGGCTTAGTAAATATGTCTGCAAGCTCATCAGCACTAGGAACAAACTTTGGATCAATCAGACCTTTTTCAAAACAATCCCTAATAAAATGGTGTCTGATCTCAATATGTTTGGTCCTAGAGTGCTGGACTGGATTCTTGACAATACAAAGAGCTGAAGCACTATCCATTAGTAATGGAGTCTTAGTCTCTGTAATGCCATAATCCAATAATTGATTCTGAAGCCAGAGTACCTGAGATGTACAACTTGCAGCAGCAATGTACTCGGCTTCAGCAGTGGATGTAGCAACAGATGTTTGTTTCTTACTCTGCCAAGAAACCAAACAGTTGCCTAGGAATTGACATCCACCAGAAGTTGATTTTCTAGTTAATTTACACCCTGCATAGTCACTATCAGAAAAAGCAACTAATTTGCAAGAGTGCCCAGTGGAATACCAAAGACCTAGAGATTGAGTACCTTGCAGATATCTAAAGATCCTCTTGACTGCAATCAAATGAGACTCTTTAGGAGCAGCCTGAAATCTAGCACAAACACAAGTTGCAAACATAATATCTGGTCTAGAAGCTGTTAAGTACATCAAGGACCCAATCATACATCTGTAAAGTGTTTCATCAACAGCTTTACCTTTCTGATCTGCATCCAGTTGTGTGGTGCTGCACATGGGAGTAGAACAGGGCTTACAGTTTTGTAAATCAAACTTTTCCAAAAGACTCTTTGTGTATTTTGACTGATGAATGAAAGTTCCATCAGCCTTTTGTTTGATTTGCAAACCTAGAAAGAACTGTAATTCTCCCATGGCACTCATTTCGAATTTTTGTTGCATCAACTTTGTAAATGCATCACACAACTGTGGATCAGAGGATGCAAAAATAATATCATCAACATAAATTTGAACAAGGAGCTTATGCTGACCCACTTTCTTAATGAACAAAGTTTTATCTATGGAGCCTCTAGTGAAATTATTCTGAAGAAGAAAATTTGACAGTGTTTCATACCAGGCTCTAGGAGCTTGTTTCAACCCATAAAGAGCCTTATCAAGTTTATACACCCAATCAGGATGTTTATTATCCTCAAAACCTGGTGGTTGACACACATAAACCTCTTCTTTTATTTTACCATATAAAAATGCACTTTTGACATCCATTTGAAAAACTTTAAGATTGTGGAATGCAGCATAGGCTAAGAACAATCTAATTGCCTCCAGTCTGGCTACAGGGGCAAAGGTTTCATCATAATCAATACCTTCTTCTTGTGAAAACCCCTGGACAACCAGTCTGGCCTTGTTCTTGACAATTTGCCCATTTTCATCTGTTTTATTCCTAAACACCCATTTAGTGCCTATTGCACACTTACCTGGGGGTAGAGGAACCAGTTCCCACACTTGCTGCTTTTTGAACTGAAGAAGCTCAAGCTGCATGGCATCAACCCATCCATTGTCTCTTAATGCAATATGATAGTTCTTTGGCTCTTGCTGACTGATGAAGAGAGCATAGAAGCAGAAGTTGGACAATTGACTTCTAGTTGAGACACCAGCATTGATATCACCAATGATTTGAGACATTGGGTGATTCTTCAGCTCTTGGTACACTATGAGATCTGTGCAAGTGTTTGTAGCACGCTCAGCAGCAACAGATGTTGATCCAGATTCTTGAAACCAAGTATTAGATGGCAAGTCAAATGAAGTAGAGGATTCAGAAATCTCATCAGCATTTGTTGTGGATGGTGCTACTGAAGCTACAGGAACATCAAGTTTAGTAGACTCAGGCAGTTGATCACTAAACTTGAATAGGTGAGTACTGGGATCATCATCAACATCAGTACCACCAGATGGATGACTAGCTGCAGAAGGTGATGAATTCACATGATCTGCAACAGCTGGAGGCTGATAAGGAACATATTGCAGTATGTCCAGATCAAACAACTCCACAGGGTTTTGTGGGATTTTGTCCTTAGGAGATTCATTGAACTTCACATGCAAGGTTTCTTCAACCATCTTTGTTCTGCAGTTGAACACTCTGTAAGCCTTGCAAGTGGATGAATACCCAACAAAATACCCTGCATCCACCTTAGAATCAAACTTTTGGAGTTGATCCTTTGTGTTGAGAATGTAACAAGGACACCCAAATGCTCTGAAGAATGAAATTAGAGGAGCCAAATGATGTAGAACTTCATAAGGAGTCTTCATCAACCTCTGATTCACTAAAGCTCTATTTTGCACATAGCATGCTGTGTTGACAGCTTCAGCCCAAAAGGTCAGTGGCAAACCAGAGTCAGCCAACATGGACCTTGCAGCTTCAATTAGGGTCCTGTTCTTTCTCTCCACTACTCCATTTTGTTCTGGAGTCCTTGGGATGCTATACTGCCTCTTGATTCCTTTTGAAAGGTAGAAATCATCAAGTGTATGGTTTCTAAATTCAGTTCCATTATCACTTCTTATACACTTGACTGATAGGGAATACTGCTTCTCAACATACAACACAAAGTTAATAATTGTCTGAGCAGCCTCATCCTTTGAATGCAAGAAGAAGGTCCATACAAATCTGGAGTAATCATCCACAATTACCAGACAGTATTTCTTCTTTGCCATGCTCATTACTCTCACAGGACCAAAGAGATCCATGTGCAGTAATTGCAAGCAGGCAGTGGACTTTGGTTCTTCTATAGGAGGGAATGAAACTTTGTGTTGTTTTCCTTTTAAACAAGCAGTGCAGGTTTCATCACAGTGGAACTCCTTTATTGGTAGACCTCTCACTAAACTATTGTGGATCAGCTGATTCATGTTTTTGAGATTAACATGACCCAGCCTTCTATGCCACAGTTTAGATTCCTGAGGAGAGGCCTTGGAGAACAGGCAAGGATGACCTTTTAAATCAATCTTCTTTGACAAATCCAAGGCATATACTCTTCCTATCCTGTTGGCCTTCAGGAGAGTATGTTCATCCAATACCTTGTCAATCAGCCTCAGAACTTTGGAAGACAGAATCCGGCAGTTCTGGCTTGTGAAAAGTGCAACATGCCCTTTATCACACATCTGACTGACACTCAGTAGATTATACTTGAGATTCTCCACATGGTTAACATCATCAAATCTGATTTCTCCATTTGACACAAATCCTTTCCCGATGATGTAACCCTTAGCATCATTTCCAAATGAGACAAATCCCTTCTTTCCTTGAGAGTAGTCATTAAGAAGAGAACTGCTCCCAGTCATATGCATAGATCCTCCACTGTCTACATACCAGATGCTTCTTTGGCATGCTGAAGAACCCTGCATTTATCATAAGAAACTAGTTAGCTTTAGAGACCCAAACCTTTTTGGTTTTGGGTCTGTTTTCATCAACAGATTTAACCATAACTTGTTTCTCATGATTAACAGCTGATGAAGGTGGAGATGGTGCTGAAATGGATTTCTTAGATTTGGGCTTGGATTTCCTTTTCAGTGGTTTGATCACAGGTGCATCTAGTTGGTTAACTCTCCCCAACAAATGCTGAACCATCATAACAAGTTGTGTCTGATTTGTTGCTAAAGCCTTCAGCTCATTTGACACATCAGTACTTGTTTTTGATGAGTTCCTGTGACCCACCATTTCCTCCTTCTTGAAATTCACAGACTTAGTCTGATGTTTATCATGAGGAACACTATCAGCTGTTTTCTGATAAACCCCATCCTTCTTTTTGGATTTTGGCGAGGCCTTGGGTTTATCAGTTTGAGATGACTGTGGTACAAACTTGGTCTCAAACTCATTTTTCATTTTATTAATCTCTTCTTTAATGAGCTTATCTCTGTTGAGTTTGGAACCCTTTTTGTACCAGCATTCATCAGATAGATGATTGAATTTACCACATATTTCACATGGCTTATTCTTCATCTTGGATTGATCAACTGCTGAAGTGGAAACTACTGAAGGTGTGATCTTCAGTACTTTCCTCCTTTCAGTACTTGTGTTAAGTACTGAAGGATCGGTAACAACTGAAGACTTGTTCTTCAGCTGTTCTCTATCCGTCCTGAAAGACCGTATGATAGATTCCTCAGCAGTTGTTAATCCTTTTATTTCAGCAGATTTGAAATGCTTTTCAGATGTTGTGACTTGCCCTTCAGTACTTGGAGTACTTTGAGGGACAACATCTGAATTGCTCAGCTTCATGTGTTTATCAGCATTTAAACCATCAGGCAATTGATTTGCTGAGATCTTAACACTGACTTCATCCTCTAATTTTGTATTATCATTTGAGGATGAATCACATGATGATGTGGTTTGGAAATTACTTTCACCTTCAGATTTTACTATTGATTTTGAAGTAAAATCAGTAGGTGGTGCAGTATGATTGTAACCTATTCCAAACTTCACATTTGAAGCTGTTTGCTTGCTGAGAAGCATTTCAAATCCCTTGCAGGATGTTACCCAGCGGTCACACTCAACTTGGGTAGCTGCAAGTGTCTCTTTGAGACTTCTGTGGTTCTCAAGTATGACCTCTACCTTAGCCTTTTCATCATTAAGTTGGCATTTAAGCTTGTAAATCTCATCATCTTTGTCATTAAGAGCAGACTCATACTCAGCTTTTCTTTTGGAAATAGTTTTCTCAAGCTCAAGATTTTGATTGATTAAAGCTACATTTGCCTCTCTAATAGAGACAAAGGCAGCTATGCATGATTCAGAACATAACTTGGCTTTAGCCTCAGAAGATACCTGGGTTACCTGTGAAGATGATGCATTGGAGCAGGAACCCTCAGTAGACTCCAGGGCCATGAGAGCAAGATTCCCAAAAGGATGTTCACCACCATGTTGACCAGCACCAGCAAATAATTGCTCATTGAAACCAGAAAGATCATCTGGTGAGCTGCTCCAGTCAACAACTCCTGGTGTGAAGAAGCTGTGATGAGGTTGAGATTGTGATGGAGATGGTTGAGGCTCAGGTAGGGCTTGAGGTTGTTGTGCTATAGGAACTTGAACTGGATTTGGCTGTGGCATGTAATAGCAGGGATATGGATATGGCATTGGACCCTGAGGGACAAAATATGCAGGAGATTGAGGTTGTGAGTGATGACCAGAACTAGCAGGATGTTGCCCTTTGTTTTGTGAACTATTGCTTGGAAAGGTCACAAAGGGTGCAGAGGAGTTAGATCCAGTTGATCTACACTCTCTTGCAAAGTGCCCAAGCCTGTGGCATTTGTGACACCTCAACTTACTCTTGTCAAAACCAACTTTGGTTTTGCCAGAGAGTCCTGGAAATTTCCTACCAGTTCTCTTGTAGAACTTTTGAGATCTGATATTGATCAAGGCCATTTGGCTCAAAATATCCATCTCTTCTAAATCATCATCAGCAATACCCATCAAATCATCCATGATAAAGCATAAATTATCACTATTACACCCAGAATGACTGTCAACACCAACAAATGCATGATCAGAACTGTTTGAAGAGAAATCTATATGCTCATCATAATGGCTTTCTGATCCAGCATATTCTGACTCATGACCGACCAAGGCAGTGTTCCCTGGTACAAAGTCATCAGTGAGCTTTCCTGATGATGCCAGTTTCCTTTTCTGCTCTATCTCTCTTTCAAATGTAAGCAGTTTCCCATGGAGTTGGGTGAGAGATAGGCTATCCAGATTTGCACTGGAGCGTAGGACAATGGTGTATGTGTCCCATCTCTCAGGCAGTGATCTGAGGAATCTGTTGTTCATCTGGCTGTTAGTATACTCATGCTTGACCATTTTCAGCTCAGAGATCAAGCAGGAGAAACGCTCAAACTGTTGAGTCAGTGTCTCACCCTTCCTATGAGAGAATGTCTCATATTGTTGGGCGAGGATTTCTCTGTTGTTTGCTAAGACCTCATCAGTTCCTCCGAATTGTTCCTTCAAAGCATTCCAGAGGTCATGAGCAGTTTCATGATGCATAAGCCCAGAATAGATTTCATTAGGCAGTGCCATGGCCAGAATTCCATGGGCTTTAGCATCAATCTCAAACAGTTTACGATCTTCATCTGAGTATTGCTCCTTCTTCTTCGGAACCATTTGGTTGGTCTCCGGATTGTTCACCATAGGCTTGTGTGGACCGTGAACCACAGATGTCCAACAACCTGAACTGTTAACAGACAGGTGATGGAGCATTCTTCGTTGCCATATGTTATACTCACTCCTAACCAGCATCGGAGGCTTGGTTGAGGAGCCAGTATTGTGAGGGTCATTAGAAGGAGTAGTCATTCTCAGATTCAAACCAATTCAATCAAGTTTCAAAGATTTAGCACAAAAACACAACAAACTCAATATGAACCAAGAAGAAACTCAAATTGAATAACCAGAAGCAGCAGAAATCAATCTCTATAACCAATTCTTGCAAATATGCTAATTCGATCAAACTTTAGATATCGAAATAGCAGTTTCAATGATCAATTGTTAAACCGATCAATGATTAACCTGCTCTGATACCATTTGTCAGGATCAGCGATCTAAGTTTGATCAATTAGAGTTGAATCGCAGCGGAATTAGAACAAGAATTAGACAAATATAGCAAGAACACAATAGATATTCAATGGAACAGTACACGGTTATAGAGAAAGAGGGTTTTCTGCAAAAGGGATAATATCATTCATGCACAAATGCTTCGGTATGGCGGCTGCTAAGCTTTTCCTTCACTAGCTGCCGCACCTTACAATTAGGTCAACATTCCTTATATAAAGGAATGTGACGTCTGCTGATGTCACTTGATAGTGACATCTAACAGAATTATTACAAACAACTGAAAGTAAGCAAACTACTGAAAATGTTCACAACAACTGAGAACATCTCAGAGTATGTTAAGTACAAGATGAAACTAAAACTACTGAAACTAAAAGTACTGATTACAAGAAACATAAAACTACTGAAAGGAAACCATCACAACTACTGAAGAGGTCTTCTTCAGCTGTTGTGACAACATCTGAAACTTGGTCTTCAGTCTTTGTCTTCAGCTTTTGTCTTCAGACTTTGTCTTCAGACCTTGTTATCAGTTGATGTCTTCAGCTATTGCAGACTACTTCAGTTGTTGTAATCTGTCTGTGGGACTTAAAGGTTTTTCTGATCAGGCTCATTGGTTCTTTTGGTCCAACAACCTTTTTGTGAGTTGTCAGGATAGCAGATGAGATGTTATGGTTCTCTGCAATCCCTTTCAACCACATGAAGGGCTGAACTCTACTGATTATTGGAGTTACCAGATGGATTTTGCATGTTCATCTCTATCTGGTAGCAACTGAGGATACCATACAACTCAGTGACAGTAAGGGTCTTGAGGTTCTCAGTCGTCTTAATGACCACACACTAGTATGTCCATTGTCTGGGAAGAGAGGATATGAACTTCATCACAATGTCCCTATTTTCAAGAGTTACTCCAACATCCATTAAAGTATCCATAATCTTAACATACCTGAAGTATTGTTGAGTCATGGTTTCACCTACCTTAAAGGTGAAGTTCTTAAACTATTGCTTCAAGAGGTCCTTCTTTTTCTCTTTTGCTTCATTTGACCCCTCATACATAAGCTTCAGTGAATCCCATAGCTGATTGTTAGTCTTGCACTTCTTGAAGCCTCTGTAGATAGAGTTTGGAAGAGCAGTTTGGAGGGCGGTCATGGCCTTCTATTCTATGTCTATCTTCTTCTAGTCTTCTTCAGAATAGTCAGTCACTTCCTTTGGTATCATACCACCACCACCAGTACTAAAGAGGTGGATGGTACATGAGGTCCAGAGACAACAGATCCCCATATCCAAGAGTCTTGAGACTTGATAAATCCTACCATTCTTTAGCACCAAGTACCAAAGTCATCAAGAGTGATCAGTGGAGACTTCGTCATAGTAGCAGTTTCCATATTAGCCTTTGTGATAGCTGCCATTTGAGTTGTTAAGTGTTTTGTAAAACTGAAGGGATTTAAGATGGTGAGATCTTACAATCAAAAGCCGGAAAAGATCTGATATCAATTGCAAGACATGTTAAGGGATGGTCAATACAATTAGTCTCACAATGAGGAGAATATTAGAACACTTAACAAATCAAATGGGGAACCGAGTTTATGTAATTGATGCTAAGAACACAAGTAAACAATGAGACAGAACTAAGAACAAGAACAAGATAAGTATGGTTTTCAAGAATGTTGTATATTGCTCTTAAGTTCTTTTACAAGTGTTACAAAGCATAAAAAGAAATACAAGGACCTGAGATATTTTATATTACATCCTATAGCCGGTCATACTTTGAAAGCTAGCTGGAAACACTAATCTAGACAACAAGATCAATGAAGAGTCAAAAGGCAGATTGCCTTTTGACTTGTGACTATAACATGCCATAGCTCACATCCTAATCCTTTATAAAAAGGATAAAAGGTATAAAGTAGGAAGTTACAGACTCAAGATCATAATCTATAGTTTACTAAAGCATGGACCTTTTCACCAACTTATATAAGTTGGTAAATCTTCAGAGTTGCAGCGAAAAGTAAGTCAGCTTTATGAAAAAGTAGACCAGAGAAAGCATGTCCTCTCTGTCTTTGGAAGAAATCAGTCTTCACTTCATTTGTCTTTGGAAGATTCAACTAAACTCCACAGGGTTTAGTGAAATTTTATCCTTAGGAGAATATTGAAGCTTCGGAAGACTTCATCTGGAAGATTTCGACTTTGGCTTCAGAGGATTTTACACTTAGAAAAATTTCTATGATGAGTGTAAAACTTTCAAAGCAACTTCTACCTTGTACATCAGTGCATGCATGCAGGAAGCTCCTTGGTTGTTTTGGCTTCTTTGGTTGCATCAGCCTTTTAATATAACCTTACGAATCCTTATCAAAATGAGTAGCACCACCACACATGATTCATTCAACTAGCTTACATCTGAGGTTCTTCTTTTGAGGAGAAGGTTGAGCTTATTCTCTTTCCACTTCCTTCTTCATCTTCATAGATAATGTAGTAGGCTTCTAAAGGTATGGCTTGTTCTTGGAAATGGATGGTTCAGTCTATGTAGTAGTGGTGCACATTTGATCAACCATCTTTTCTTGATCAGGATGATTTGGACATGAACTAGGACCCCTGGTACTAGAGTCCATAGTTGAATCTTCAGTCTTCACCACTTCAAATCCAGTAGAAATAAAGACATGTTTTTGCTTGGAGTTGAAAGTGGCCTTGACCTCTTGGGCTTTCTTTGATTTTCTTTTGGCTGCCCTGACCAAGTTTTTCTTAGTTGACTTGGTTATCCTTGGTTCTTTCTTCTCTCCAGGAGGATAGTGATCCTTCTTAGGATGATGCTTCTTACTCACTATAGATTCATCGTTCTCAATGTCCTCTTCATCTTCATCCTCTTCTTGGATAGGGTCAATGAGTGGCAGCTCATCTTGACTAGTTCCACACCTTAGAGATCTTATAGATAGTAGAGTGTATGGAGGAGCTATCTCATTTGAACCCAATCCCTTCCTGTTCTGATAAAAAATCTTTGCATGCATGGATGAGGATATAATGTTCTTGAAGGTTTCTTCTTCAAGAACACACTTTTCTACCTTGGCTTTGCTGATCACAATCTCAGCCTGGCATTCAGTTAATTTGGTAATGAGATCTTTAAATTTAGTACTGTAATTCATGTGCTCATGCTTAAGAGTTGAAATTGTTTTCTTTAAATCTTCTATTTTAAGTTTATTGTCATTTTTAGCTCTTTTGAAATCATCTTTTAAAATATTTAAAGACTCAAGGTCAGATCTCACTTCCAGGTTATAGGACCTATACATGTTTACTTTAGCAATGCATTCAGGTGTACAGAGATGTTCTAATATCTTGGCTTCTTCATGGTCAGCCATCAGTGCTTGATTTGGAGAAACATCCTCTACCTGAAAGGTCCAATCAAAGCCTCCCTTTCAACATCAATTGCAGCTTGTTGTTTTAGTTGGCTTGGCTTCTTAGATCTGGGAGCTGCATTAGTGTAGCTTGGTCTGGATTGTGCTTGGCCACTATTAGTCCTTGGTGTCTTGTACTTTCTAGCAAAGTGTCTCATCTGGTTATAGTTGTAACACTTCACTTTGCTTTTATCCAGTCCAAACGTTTCCCCGGATATATTGCCAGAAAACTTTCTTCTAGTTCTCTTGTTGAACTTCTTGGCTCTATGAGTGAGAAGAGCCATTTGTTAGACTGTCTCCATATACTCAAGGTCATCTAAATAGATATAATCCAAGTCTTCAAGAGTGAAGAGAAATTTGCCATAACTTTAATCAGCAGACACAAAAGCTTGAGATGAACTTGGCTCTTGGAATGGGCTTCCTTAGATGTAGCTCTCCCTTGGTGTCTTAAGGAAGGTGATGAAATGGCCTTTTTATGAGTTATTAGGATAGCAGATAAGATGATGATGTGGTTCTCTACTATCCCTTTTAACTATATGGAAGGCTGAACTCTGTTCATTGCTGGAAGAGCTGCTTGATGGATTTTGCATGTTCATCTTCATCTGGTAACCACTAAGGATACCATACAACTCTGTGAGAGTAAGGCTAGAGAGGTTTTCAGTTCCCTTAATAGCCACACAGTAGTAAGTCCATTGTTTGGGGAGAGAGAACATGAGTTTCCTTATAATGTCCCTATTCTCAAGCTTAACTCCAACATCCATGAGAGTCAACATACCTAAAGTATTGTTGAGTCATAGTTTCACCTAATTTGTAGGTGAAGTTCTTAAACTGCTGCTTCATGAGGTCCTTTTTGTTTTCTTTAGCTTTACCAAACCCATCATACATAGGCTTAAGTGCATCCCAAAGCTGCTTAGCAGTTTTACACTTCTTGAAGCATCTATATATAGAGTTGGGAAGAGCAGTTTAGAGAGCGGTCATGGCCCTCTAATATATGTCAATCTTCTTCCAATCTTTCTTAGAATAGTCAGCCGCTTCCTTTGGAATCATCCCACCTTCAGCAATGGCTGAAGAGGTGCTTAGGATGTGAGGTCCTCAGACAACAGATCTCCATATCTTGCTGTCTTGAGACTTGATGAACACTTCCATTTGTTGGCACTAAGTTTCAAAGTCATCAGGGGTGATCAATGGAGATTTTGTCATGGTACCGGTTTTCAAGTCAGCCTTAATAAGAGCTGCCATTTGAGCTAATAAGTGTTTTATGAAACTGAAGGGATTTAAGATGGTGAGATCTTACAATAAAGATCCTAAAAACCTCTGATACCAATTATAGGACATGTGAAGGGGAGCAATGTAACAGTTTTATAAGGTTGGAGAGACAAGAACACTTAATAGATCAAATAGGGAACTGGCTAATGAAACAAGAACACAAATAAAGAACACAATAAGAACACAAGTAGATGGTTTTTAAGAATAATGTGTAGTGCTCTTAAGTGTTTTACAAATGTTACAAAGCTTAGTCCTAAGGACCGGTACCTGAGATACTTTATACTACATCCTACAGCCGGCTATACTTTGAAGGCCAGCTGGAACACTAATATAGACAACAAGATCAATGTAAAGTCAAAAGGCAGATTGCCTTTTGACTAGTGACTATGACATGCCATAGTTCACATCCTTATCTATTACAAAAAGGATAAAAGTACAAAATAGAAAGTTATAGACTCTAAGACCTTAATCTATAGTTGACAAAAGTATGGACTTATCACCAACTTATATTCAGAGATGGTAGTGAAAAGTGGTTCAGCTTTTGTCAAAAGCATGTCAGAGAAAGCATGTATTCTCTGTCTTTGGAAGAAATCAGTCTCTTGGCTTTGGAAGACTTTTTCTTGAAGCTTTGAAAGGCTTCATCTTTGGCTTCGAAAGAAATGGTCTTTTGGCTTCAGAAGATTTGATAGTGAATTTCATTGAGTTTTATCGAATCTTCCCAAGTAACTTCCTCTATACTTCAGAATGCATGCTGAGAGAAATTTGGTTGCATCAGCCTCTAAGTATAACTCCAATGTCTTTCTTCATACCTGACCACAAATAGTATTTCCTAAGATCTTGTTACATCTTATTTGCACCCAGATGAATTGAATAATAAGAATTATAAGCTTCATCGAGGATAAGATTCAGAAGGTTACTTGAATCAAGGATCCATATTCGTCCCATGAAATAGAGAATTTTATCAGACTTGTAAATGATGCTCGCGTGAGCTGTGGTAGTCTGTTGCGTAAGTTGTGATGAAACTCTTGCGTGATTCTATCTATACGTGGAAGACTTGCGTGATAAGGTTCTATTTTTTTGTAATAAATAAATTTTTGTTGCATAATTGTTTTGCGCTATATGCGTAATTTGGGCGAACTTGTGTTGCGTAATTCATGTAACATATTTTTGTTGTTGTGTAATTATAGTATTACGTTTGCGTGATTATTGCATTCTATATTTGTTCATAAGGTTGTTTACAAGTTTCAAATCAAGGGAATAATGCTTTATCCCTCAAGTTTCCATGTCATATAAATCGGTTGTGGGAATGAGTTTTGCATCAATAAATGATGCTTATGAGTTTACATGTCTTATGGTATATAAGGAAGGTTTTATGTTTGAAAAGGTGCTAAACATGTGAACAATGATGTATTAAAAGTTAAATACTTTACATGTTATAAGGAGGGGAACAAACCCTTTAAAAGATATGATTCAATTGATAATAGATATAATAATATGAAAAAGAAGAACATGAAAAGGTATTTGATGAGAACCATGTGTAGCGCTCTCATTGCTTTGAACTGCTCTGATGGTAAGACTTTCAAAGTTTACAAGTTTTTTGAAGAGCATATCACTAGTTGGTGTTAGAGAAAGATATACATCTTGAAATTGATAGTTGTAATATGTACAAGAAAAGTTGATATATGATTTGGCAACACTTAATTTAGGTCCAATCAAGGTATTTAATTTGATGAAGAAAAAAAATGGTGGTTTTGAGCATGTAGGTGTAACGATAATGGAGTGTAAGAATTTTCAGCGTAAGTTAAATTGTTATACCGGTTAATATGATGCAACAATGTATGCCTTCAGGCTTTATTATTGTTGACTCATACGTGATTAAGTATATTTTTAGCCTAATTATTTTTGATTCATGCGTGATTATTTGTGATACATTTTTGATTATAGGATCAACTACTTCTTGCTTTATGCGTAATAAGGTAAATATGTTTGCTGAAAAAGATTATGTCTTATTTTTTGTAGGTCGGTACTGCATTGTACCATGTTGAAGAATATAAATGGAAAATCTACAGTATAATATGGACAGATTGTATCAGTCCTAATATGTTTGACATGGAGTGGCTAGATTTAATCAAAGAATTTAAGCTCACATGAAATAATTGGTTATCAGATGTTTTTGATATGAGATCAATATGGATCCCTGTTATCTATCATGATGAGTCTATGTTTGGGCTTATGCGAAGAACGTCGTGTTTTGAAAATGAGAATCACGTCTATTGTTAGGTTGCAAACTCATAATGACTCTTGATGAGTTTTTTAGTTATTATGAAAATGTTATAGAGTTTCAGAGGCATAATCGCCAAAAAATTGACCATGAATCACAATATACCTTTCTTGATATATGGTCAGAGTTTCCCTTAGAGGAACAAGCGGCAAATTTATTTACAAGGGCTATATATAATGATGTTCAAGAGGAAATTTATCTTGCTTCTAAGACGTGTATGTCTTTTAATGTTTCAACTGAGGAAGATTATTCTATGATTTTGGTTAAAGATTTTGAGGCATACGATGATGGGTTATTGGAGGTACATTTTTTTGATATAAGCGTAATTTGTTTTGTGTTGCATTATTGTTTATATTGTAATAAGACCTCTCAAACTAGCGTTATTTCACAACATGGGTTGCGTAATAATACTCATTGCAGCAATAAAGTTTAAAAAGCTTTGCGTTATTTATGTATTATCATTTGAGTTATTTTAACATCTATTTAGTTATGTTTTTGTTTTGTAGGTTTTGTTTAGGAAAGATGATCTAAGAGTATCATGTAGTTGTAAAATGTTTGAGTGTTGTGTCTTGTTGTGTTGCAGTATTTTTAACTTTTCAAGATGTTCCAAGTTCATTGAAAGATGTGTTAGTAAGTGCCGGACAAGGCAAGCAGTTAGCAACACCTCAAAGTATTCTCGTGTGATGAAGATATTGGTAATGAGAACTGTTGAGATGTTGATAAAGTAGCTTGAGAGATACTATTTGCTACTGAATATATTATAAATCATCTAGCCTCTGATCTTGATGCTTTGAGCCTTGTGAATGATAAGATGAAACATATGATGTTTAAGATGAGGAAGATTGTTGCAACTTACTTGCTCAAAAAAATAAAATTAGGTATGCCTCTATTGTTGGTTTTAATCAACCAAGAGATGCTACGGTACACGTACCTAATGGAATTAGAAATAAAGGTCACGGATCTCATAAAATGATCAAACCAAAGAAAGAAAAAGCAATTAGTCGTGCTGGGAAGAGACACAAGGCATGTTACATTTGCAGTGAAATGGACATGATAGGAGAAAGTGTACCGGTGGACCAGGACCAGGTGAAGGGAGTGGGATGCATCAAAGAAGCCATTGCGTTATTAAAGTAAACATTTGTGTCATTATATAACTCATTAGCGTTATTATCAGATTAACTTTGCGTTATTATTATTAAACTATTATATTATTATACTATAACATTTTTGCTTTATTACACTACAACATTTCTTACTTTAGTATTATTATATTTGACAGTTGATTTATTATGATTAAAATATTAACAACGTCTGCTTGATAATGTCGTAATTTATGATCAAAGTGAAAAATAATGCAAGAAACTCAAAATAGATAAACATAGATGATTAAAGTGAAAGTTTCATAAATAACCGAATAACCACAACAAAATATATATTACAATAATCATCTCTATCACCTGCATCACCTCCACTACCATCACCATCACGTTCACCACCATAGCCTACTCCATCAAACCTATCTTCTTGCTTTCCATGTTAGACAGAAGGGTTTTACATGTACCATTGATAATCTCACAAAAAAGTTTATCAGACTGTATGTTGTACTTCTAAGTTGGTGATGGCTTTGGCATTGATCTTTGAATCTGGTTCTTTGATGATCTCCTTGTAAAGCTTTAGATTTTTGTACCTTTGTTCCAAAAGACACTACGGGGCCACAAGTAAGTGTGAGGAGGTTACTATGTTCGAATCCAGTTCTTCAGACCTTTGTATCTACATAAGGTCTTTGATTGAATCTTGACCGGTAGACATTTTTTTATTGTCGTTTCGTTTTTCTTTTGTGGAAATGTGATTTGTTTATGAGAAGAAACTAAGTTATATAGGGAGGTCATTAAGTGTATTTGGCATGGGTAGTTAGATGAGTTTACCGCATAAATTTAATGTATATGTCATCATTATAATCAAGCAGTTGTATTTGAATTCATTAATAGTTCCGATCTTTCGAATTTCATTGAAAATCAAATAAGCATACGAAGGGTTGATACACTATTATCTTTGCGTAATTTCTTCATATACTTTTGCGTAATTTTGTATAACTTTTGTGGTTTAGATATAACCTTTGCGTAATAAGAATTCTTCTATGGTGTAATATTGAGTAAACATTTATTTAGTTCCAGATAGTTATCATATACATCACATCAATTTATATAATTTGAAAATAAGCAACTTGAGAATTAATAATTTTATACAAATTTAGAAGCAATGGTACTAGCCTTATTTTCTAGAATTGAAATTTTGTTGAAATTGTTCCGAGATATTTTCATTTACTTATTGCATCTACTTGTTACTTTTTGGACTTTTTAGTTACAAAGGTTGTTCATCTTCCACACATGACTTAAATATTATTAAAGTTTTGTTACTTTGTGCATTTCTTATCCCTTTAACGTCTATATAAGTTATCAACTGATACACAATGCATTATCTTTGTTAACTTTAACTTCTAAGCCTCAATCCTCCCTCAAGGAATTAAGCGTCATGGTTATGGGTGACATTATGGAGAAATAAGGTGTGCTTTTAGAAGAAGTGAGGATCGCAATGGCTCTATTAAGGTGTTCAAAGGATAAAAAGATTGAATTTCACAATAATACATGAATTAAGGACTATTTGTTTTGTATTTGTATGTTTATGGTTATCTATATAAATGATTTTTCCTTTGTGTTAAAACGATAGCGTGATTATAATATTAACCCTTTGTGTGATTTGTTCCAACAGCAAGCAAGAAGGATGTTAGGCATAAACAAACATATAAACATAACACACTAAAAGCAAGTCTTCCTATACTGAAGTTATCCGAGTAGATCTTCTTTAAGCTTTTATTTATGTATTGTCTTGTCTTTGTTGAAATTTCTCGTTGCTCTTATGAGTCTTTCCCTTCCTAAATTGACATCTGCTAACATGATTTTGGCTAAGTACTTGCTCCTTAACTTTCTAATTTGAGGTTCCTGATCTTTTTCTAAAGCAAGTCTAGAATCCCATGGTATATCACCCATGAAAATCTCCATGTGACGCATTGCAAAGACTCCATAGTCTATTTTGTTTTCTATAGTCCCCCAATCCAATTTATATCTTTCTATTTGAGGTTTCTCAAATAAAAGTCTTTTTGGATGATTCATCTTGTTTAGATATGGTAGATTTTCAGGAGCTATAAATGAATTACAAACTTAGTTTATTATATAACAGTACACATACTTGTTTCATGTATAACAAGATAACATACCAGAATTCTAGGAACCCCTTTGTATCTAAGATTGATTGTGATTACATAGTAATGTCAGAGTTCAAAATTAGAACAATTAGTATTTCCACATCCAAGATAGATTTAATTTCAAATTTTTTAATAAGATATTTCTATGTTGCTTGAAAACAAGCTGAGCCTTGTTTTATTGTCATACTTTGTACTGTTGTGAGTGGAGGGATACATTATGATAAATTGAATGATTACTACAGTAATTGGGTGATAATCTAAACATTGTTTGCGTAATTAGTTTTTCACAGCTCAATGCAATTGTGTGTAATAAAATGAACAAATTGTGTGAAAATTAAAACAATTTACGAGATAAGAATATCAACATATTGCGTGATAATAATAACAACATACTACTTATGAGCATAGTACTTGAGCAAAACATTCTAAATGGTTTTGAAGGATCTTTCCTTTTTTCTTCACAATTTAAGATTTCTACCCAATTATCAATTGCATTTGTACATATGTATATCCCAAGATAGAAGCTCTCACAATGACTTTAAAGTTATCCCATATTCTGATCGGTAAACAAATGTGCTGTCGTTATTGAATATTAGTTGAGGCATATAAAAATTAGAATTAATTTGTAGTATTGTAATTTTCTGAAAACAAATCTTGAACAGGAGCAAATATGTATTGTGTCACCAAACCTTTAGTAGTTGAAAGTTGATTATTTAAGCTCAACCTGTCAAATTATAGTAAGGTGACCTCAAAGTTAGGGATAAATTGTTCTTCCGCTTTTCTCTTTGCATAATTTCAAGTGCCTACAATGTTGTATGAAAATCATCCTCATTTTCTTCCATAGCTTTCTCATTTTTGTGTTCATCAGGTTGCAAGAAGGGCATTGTTTGTAATATGGTTGCCACCTCAATATCATTAGCATCCTTTTAATTCTCATTAGTCTCCTTGTTTTTTCAGTAGCATCACTAGCTTCAAGATGTTCTGTTTTGTTGGACATTTTATTAGCATTCCCTTTGTGTGTTTTTGCAAAGCATATTGCATAATTAAGTTAGTAGTTGCTTATCTAACCTTCAACATAAACTGATGATTCTTTTAGTTCCCCAATTTCCTTATTCTCTTCTTTGTTGGCATCAACATGTGATTCTTCATCATTTTCATTACATGGTTCTACTGATGTAGTATCATTATATTCATTTTAAGCACCACCTCCATCAATTGTTCTTGATTTAGTTTTGTCTTGATTGCCTATTGCTTTAGGATCATCCTCCATGTCATCATTACCAGTCTTATCCTTCTTATTAGCATTAGAATCATCTTTTCTATTAGCTTCAAGTTCTTCTTTTGTTATGAAATAACTTTTTATTTTTAGCATTCATTATTTGATTGATTTTAGTATTGTTATTGCTTAATTTAGAATCTATCTATTTCAAGATTTTCTTTTATTTTTAATGATATTAATATAAAATATAAGTGTGATTATCTTCGTTACCAGCTTGTTATTCATATTTCTTCACAACCTGATCCTTGTTATCTTTATTACCAGCCTCATTGTAAGGCCCCGTTCCTGGGACGTTCAGCTGGACCGTCATCGCATAAAATATTCAAAATAAATATTTCTTTTGCAGCGGAATTTAAAAACTTACTTTCATTAATAATTAAAACATGTTATCTCATTACATAAATCGTTTACATATCAAAATACAATAACATGTCAAAATATGGATGCCAGTCTCAAAACATTCCTAGTAGCGTATGCATCCATGCCTACAACTCCTCAGCATCAACAAAATACCTGCCAACTATTATGCATACAAAAAGTCAATGACGCTGAGTGAGTTCTAGTTTTATAAATAAAATACTTTACTTTCGTTAAAACATAACCTTCGTAATCGTATGCGATCACACATCATACGTACACATTGATAATATTATTATTATCTTCATCACTGTTCAATTCGTACATTTCGTACTTTTATCATTATCTTTCACTTCAATCTGGATCCTGTCTCATGCAATACACCCGACTCATGTCCGAAGACCGATAATATGTCGGGGCCTGTAAACAAACCCCCGAATCATGTCCAAAGACTGACACAGTACCGGGGTATGCGATAAGGACCCCGTCTCTGTTGCAACACCCCCGACACATGTCCGAAGACCGCTACTGTGCCGGGGCCAGTAAAAAAACCCCCGACTCTTGCCCGATGACCGACACAGTACCGGGGCGAGCATCATGACATCACTCGGGTCAATCTCATGGATTAAACCCCTTACGAGTCTGTTGTGACACACAATCACTCACCTCAGTCTTGCTTACAAGACTATTATTACGTTCCACATTTCATTATTATTGTCTTTCACTTCGTTACATAATACTTTACGATCATCAAACATCAAACCACGTATAGCCATACATCATACATAACGTATAATAAAACATAATACATACGTTTTGAAAACCGTTTAACGAAGAAAGACAACACACCACACACACACAACACCGAAGACCACAACACAACATCATGCATGCATCAAGCATAAGCCACCACATCCCAACAGAACCTTTCTCAAACATCACCTCTTAAAGCTCCTAAGAAAACCCTAAGTCTAAAACCAGGCTCAACATAACATTCTAAGCACATCAGTAGAAAATTCTAAATGTAAACAGCCTGGGCGCATGGGCACTATGCGGGCGCATGACCCACACTTAGCCATTTTCACACTTTCTGAGCGCATGGCCACTATTTGGGCGCATCAGGACCCTTAGGCGCATGAGCAACACTTAGGCTCATGGCCAACTTTTGGGTGCATGAAGGATACTGTTTGGGTGCATGTTCCCTGTTGGGGCGCATGACCCTAGGCGCATAAAGACAGTTGGGTGCATGGGAACATTCTGAACATCTAATCTGCCAAAAACATCCGAAAGGCATTCTAACACTACCCAAGCACAAATCAAGCATACTAAGGGCATCTAAACATCCTAACAACAATTCTAACCTCAAACAAGCATCAACACATAAAACCACAAAACACCATACGAACGACAATAAGCATAAGCATACGGTTATCTTTGAAAAACCTTTTCCCGGTATGCATAATAGCCCCAAACACTTTAAAATCTGTAAAAGAGGGGTCTAGAAACTCACCTGAAGCAGATCTTCAAAACAGGTACTTCCACCTGCGATTTCAGCTTTAAATTCCCGAGAACAACTTCTAAAACATCAAGAACTTCGGTTTAGGACTTAAAACCCAACTGAAACCGAACTCGTGTTCAAGAGAACTCACCTTAGCAGCAGCTTCTTCCTATTTCTCTAAAAACCTGCAAGCTTTCACCCTTTTTCTGCTTTGGCCAAAGGCCAAAAGCAGATCTCTACTTTTAAAGAGGTGGCCATACCTCTTATAGTATTAAAATAATAGAGTTTGTGCACTTTTGCACTTTGCCCCCTTCAACTTGTGCCCATTTACTTTTCTTTCTAGATACTTTCTTTTTGTTTTCTTTTAAATAAAAATTCGGGGTGTTACACAATAGTCTTGTAAGCAAGACTGAGGTGAGTGACTGTGCGTCAGAACAGACTCGTGAGGGGTTTAATCCATGAGATTGACCCGAGTGATGTCATGATACACGAAATAAATATAACACGTTGCCACGTTACGCGATAAAATTCACACTTAATATTTAAATCGCGTAAGCACATAAGCACAACTTAATAATCACATTATTAGTTAAGTTATTATCTATTATTGTTAATTATTATTAAGTCACCAACATTTAACAACAACTAGTGTGTGCTCATGACACGTATATGCAAGACCAAACGGAACTAACGGAGTTTGGTAACGGAAAAGTACTGGATGTCACATTATCCCCATGTTGAAAGAATTTTTGTCCCGAAAATTGTGTTACATGGTGTGTTCCATCACTGGTCTACTGCATTGGCACAAAGTAATCGAGTGAGTTTCGGGTGAGTTGTCACATCCTCCCCATGTTGAAAGAAATTTCGCCCCGAAACTTAATCAATACCTTCGTCGGCTGGCATCGTCTTTTCGAATAGTTGAGGATACTTAACCTTCATCTGGTCCTCACGTTCCCACGTGAAATCCGGTCCACGTCTCGAGTTCCAATGAACTTTGACTATGGGTATCTTGCTTTGCTTAAGCGTCTTTACCTCACGATCCATCACCTCGACTGGTTCCTCAATGAAGAGTAATTGTTCATCTACTTGCACTTCCTCAAGTGGTACTACCATTGTTTCGTCGGTTAAGCACTTCTTCAAGTTTGAGACATGAAATACATCATGGATTCCACTCAGCAAATTAGGTAGGGCTAATCGATAGGCCACCAGACCTATTCTTTCCAATACCTCAAATGGCCCAACGTATCTCGGATTTTGCTTTCCTCTTTTACCAAACCGAATCACGCCTTTCCATGGTTAGACTTTCAATAAGACTTTGTCACCAACCTGAAATTCTAGTGGTTTCCATCGCTTATCTGCATAGCTTTTCTATCTGTCACGCGCTGCAGCCATACGGTTCCTTATTTGTACAATCTTCTTAGTGGTCTCGTGCACTAACTTGGGACCCGTTAGCTGACTGTCACCAATTTCAGCCCAGCAAACTGGTGATCTACATTTTCGCCCATACAAAGCTTCGAAAGGTGCTGCCTTTATGCTAGTGTGATAACTATTGTTGTAAGAAAATTCCACCAATGGTAGGTGAACCTCCCAGTTATTCCCGAAGTCAATCAAACAAGCACGTAGCATGTCCTCCAACGTCTGTATAGTACGCTCACTTTGACCATAGATGGACGGATGATAAGCAGTACTCATGTCCAATCGCGTACCCAAGGATTTCTGCAATGACTGCCAGAGGTGCGATGTAAAACGAGCATCACGGTCAGAAATAATTGAGACTAGTACACCATGTCTCGAAACTATTTCCTTCAGATAGAGTCGGGTTAACTTCTCCATTTTGTCTGTTTCCTTTATCGCCAAGAAATGAGCGAACTTCGTTAATCGGTCTACGATAACCCATATTGTGTCACAACCAGTAGGAGTCCTTGGTAGTTTGGTAATGAAATCCATTGAGATTTGCTCCCACTTCCACATAGGGATCTCAGGTTGTTGTAATAGTCCAGATGGTTTTTGATATTCCACTTTTACCTTCGAACAGGTCAGGCACTTACTCACATATGTAGCTACATCCGGTTTCATATTAGGCCACCAGTAGTGCGCCTTCAGGTCATGATACATCTTGTTGGATCCAGGATGTATAGAGTATTTAGACTTGTGTGCCTCACTCATAACCAAGTCTCTCATATTTCCATGCAGAGGTATCCAGAGTCTGTCCATGAAATAACGAACTCCATCCGCCTTTACTTTCAACTGTTTATCCATTCCCCGTAACGATTCAGAACCAATATTTTCTGCCTTCAGAGCTTCGGCCTGAGCCTCTCGGATTTGTTCAGGTAACTGTGTGCTAATCGTAAGTTGCAAAGCTCGCACGCATCGAGGCTTAGCAGTTTCTTTTCTACTCAGCGCGTCAGCAACTACATTAGCTTTTCCCGGATGGTATTTGATAGCACAATCATAGTCATTCAATAACTCTACCCACGTCTTTGCCTCATATTCAATTCCTTTTGCTCAAGGATGTGCTGAAGACTCTTGTGATCAATGTAAATAGTGCACTTGGTACCGTACAAGTAATGTCTCCAGATCTTTAAGGCAAAAACTACCGCACCCAGCTCCAAGTCATGGGTGGTATAGTTCTTCTCATGAACCTTCAGTTGTCTCGAGGCGTAAGCTATCACTTTATCTCGCTGCATCAAGACACAACCGAGTCCTTGAATAGAAGCATCGCAGTAGACTACGAAGTCATCACTTCCCTCCGGTAACGCTAATATCGGTGCGCTACATAGTTTCTTCTTTAGTAACTGGAAAGTAGACTCTTGATTATCACCCTATTTGTATGGTGTTCCCTTGTGAGTCAAGGCTGTGAGAGGTTGAGCGATCTTAGAAGACCCTTCAATGAACCGTCGATAATATGCTGCCAATCCAAGAAATTGTCGTATCTCACTAGGCGTCTTGGGAACTGACCAATTCTTTATCGCCTCAATCTTTGCTAGATCGACATGTATCCCTTTCTCATTAACAATATGACCCAAAAATTGCACTTCACGTATCTAGAAATCACACTTAGAAAACTTGGCATACAATTGTTCTTTCCTAAGTAATTCCAAGATTAAACGTAAGTGCTCTTCATGTTCTTCCTTGGTCCTTGAGTAGATCAATATATCATAAATAAACACAATAACAAACTGATCGAGATAGGGTTTGCACACACGATTCATGAGATCCATGAATACTGCTAGTGCATTTGTCAACCCAAATGGTATGACCAAGAACTCGTAATGACCATAACGTGTACGGAAAGCTGTCTTCGAGATGTCTTCCTCTCGAAATCTCAGTTGATGGTACCCAGACCTCAAGTCAATCTTTGAGTAATAGCTTGATCCTTGAAGTTGATCAAACAAATCATCTATACGAGCTAGTGGGTATTTATTCTTGATCGTAACCTTGTTCAGTTCTCTATAGTCAATGCACAATCGAAATGTACCATCCTTCTTCTTAACAAATAGAACTAGTGCTCCCCAAGGCGACGAGCTCGGTCGGATAAACCCTTTATCCAACAGCTCTTGTAGTTGAGCAGATAATTCTTGTAGTTCGTTCGGAGCTAACCGATAAGGTGCTCTCGCAATCGGAGTGGCTCCTGGAGTCAAATCAATTTGGAATTCGACTTGACGATGAGGTGGTAATCCAGGCAGATCCTCTGGAAACACCTCAGGAAATTCATGAATGACAGGGATATCCTCTATCCTCTTTTCTTCTGGTTGTTTGTTAGTGACGAGTGCTAATATGGCTAAGCGACCTTTCCGCAACAACTTTTGTGCTTTCATGAACGAGATTATGCCCATCACTGCTCCACTTCTATCACCTCTGACAGTAAGAATTTCCTCACCGATAGGGATTCATATGATCTTCTCGTGACATATGACTTCCGCCTGCTTGTTGAAAAGCCAATCCATGCCTACTACTACATCAAAACTCCCTAGTGTAACAAGCATGAGATCTATGGCAAAAGTATGACCAGCAAGTTCTATCTTGCAATCTCTAAGGATATGCGTTACGTGAATCTGCTTACCATCAGCTAACTCTATGGTGTAATTAGATTCCAATGCTGAGGACATATCACTTAAAAGACTACTAAACTTAGTGGACATGAAACTTCTATCGGCTCCAGTATCAAATAGTACGGTAACAAAACGACCATTAACCGAAAATTTACAAATTACAGTTGTAGGGTCGTTTAGAGCCTCACCTGAGCCAATGACGAAAGCTCTCCCTTTTGCTGCACTGTTGTTGCCACCGCTATTGTTGTCATTGCCATTGTTGTTGTTGCTATTGTTGTTGCCGTTGTTGTTGTTGTTCCCACCATTTCCGTTCTTCCTCTGCTGTGGACACTTTCTCCTGTAATGACCCTCTTTTTCGCATTCAAAGCAACCTTTTGGCGTTTGTTGAGGTTGTTGAGGCTTCCTCATCAATTCACCATGGCAATCTTTTGCCACGTGTCCAACTTTACCACAACGCTGGCATCAAAACTGTCACACCTGCCGGTGTGGTGGTAATTGCATCGGTTGCATTTGGGATTTTTCCCCACATAGCCTCCTTGTCCATATGGTGCCGAAGATGACTGATTAAAGTTACGATTGTTATCAAACTTTCTTTATTGTTGGTGAGGTTGGTGCTGCTGAACGTACTGCTGCTGTTGTTGTTGCTGGTTGCTGGAGGATGAGTCTTTATTACCAGTATTCTCCTACTTACGTTTGTTATCGGGTACTCTAGCTGCTGCGTCCCGTTTGGGTAATCTTCCCTACTCTACTGCCTGATCAGTCAGCGTGTGGGCTAGCCGATAGCCTGTTGTATGGTTGCAGGGTTTGAGGCTGTCACCATACTCTGGATCTCGGGCACCAGTCCACGTATGTAATGCTCAATCCTTTTGTGCATCTCATTAAATATTCCCGAGCATAGTGTGGCCAACTCATGAGACCGGGTCGTGTAGGCTTCAATCTCGGAGCCTTGCATTTTGAGTTGTCAAAATTCCATTTCTAGCTTCTGCACCTTGTTTGGGGGCAATACTCCTCCGTCATAATCTTCTTGAATTCATCCCAGGGTAGGTCATTAGCCATTGCCTAACCTAGCATTTGCACCTGGGCATTACACCAGGAGAGGGCTGCGCCTTCAAGGGTTCCAGTCGCGTACTTCACTTGATCAGCTGGCGGACAGTTACATTTTGTGAAGATGGATTCAGTCTTCTCGAACCATCGTACTAGTCCCACAGCTCCTTCAGTCCCGTTGTAGGTATGGGGCTCGGAATCCATAAAGGATTTGTAGGTACAGGGTGGGGGTCCTTTTTCGACAAACCAAACATTAGTTGAGTAGCCTAGATGAGCAGCTAGGATAATCGATTAAGCCACTTTTACCATTTACCTGCTAGCTGTCCAGTTTGAGCAGCAGCCACTGCCGCCTGTACATGTTCATTTATCAAAGCAGCTAGCTCAGCAGGAGTGATGTTCACCTTAGCCGCGCCGCGTCCGCGTCCCGCGCCATGCCCGCATCCCGCGCCACGCCCGCGTCCACGGCCCGCGCCACGCTCGTATCCACGTCCTCTTCCACGTCCGTCCATATTTCACTTTACATTCACAAATACAATAATGAGTCACATCCAACACATTAATCTCATTGAGGTACAGTAAATAATAAGAAATAATGAATTTGTCACACCCACAACATTTATAACTAAATAATAACCAAATATAGATAAATTGTAAATGATTCACAAAATATTCCATCAATGTCAAAATTTTAGTTTTTCAGTTGGGTGGGAAACAACCCTTCCCACATAGGTTTCAAAAGAGAAGAAACACTATATAGTCCAAGTCATGTAAAAGTAGAATCAGTCAAACACGTCATATCCATCACTGTCTTCTTCCATTTCTTCCGGTTCTTCTTCCTCCGGGGCTTCCTCCGGTGCTTCTTCCGCTTCTTCCTCCGAATCTTCTTCTTTAGGGTCTTCTGCAGGTGCAGGGGCTTCGTCAACCTGGAGCACTACCAGCTGTGCCTCTAAGGCAGCAATCCTATCATTTACAACTATGTCCTGCTGATCTTGCACGTTCACGTGCTCAGTAAGCGTTATCACACCGTCCGCCATAGCATGTTGGCCACTGATGGCCCTCGAAAGTCCCTTATCGAGCGTCTCTACTTGCAACCGCAACTGTCGCATCTCGTATCTTAGGGCAGAATTTTCATCGGTGAGTCCTCTAATACGCTGCCGCTCGGTGTCAAGTGTAGCCACCAATGCAGCAAATGCTTGATCTTGTGGAATGTCTAAGGTAGGAAGTGTGTTTGCTGATGAAGATGTCGACGATCTCGTCCAGGGTCGGGTAGGGCCTACAGGTGGTACTCGCTCCCGGTAAGTCATACGACGTATGCAGGTGGGGTAGAAATCCCAGTTCCGGGGAGGTTCGAGTTCAGGTATCGCGAATGGTTGATCCCAGTCAATTTCTTCATATGGGTAAGGGTGTCGGGGCGAGTCCTATCCCTTATCAGGTACGGGTGAGAAAGGAGGTGATTCAGACCATGCAGGTCTCTTGCCCAAATCACGGGATGACGATGCCATGCTGCGAAGTGCGTGATGCGTATGCCAATGAGTATATAGTAAGGAAGTAAGTGACGAGTAACTAACAAACTGTGCGGTTATAGTCTAGTGTGTATGCAACCTAGTTCCCTATAACCAATGGCTCTGATACCAATCTATCACACCCTCAAAATCCGCGTGCGGGGTTTTATCGCGAGGCGTGTGACATACCAGGATCTCAGTCATTAGTTACTCAGGATGACTCTATATGAACAAACAAATCAAAATCAGAGTTTAACTTTAAAAAGAATTGGAAGCGTTTAGTAAACATGAAAAACCAAAAATAATGTAACACAGTATAATAATGCGCAAACACACGCCCACTGTTGTGCAAAACAAGTACATAATTGTTTTAATAACCAAAAACCAATAAAGGGTTCCAACAATGCTGACATCTACAATGCTGACCCGTGAATATGCTCCTAGGAAATGGTAACTACAACCTGAGAATAACATACTAAAAGAGTCAACACAATGATTGGTGAGTTCAAGAGTTTGCGTAAAACATAACTGTAATAGTATAAAATATAAGAGTGCATTGAATTAGATAGCTAGTCTAAATTTAACAACTAATAACCATAGTGATTTCGCGATCGAAGCTGACTGTGTTTCGTTTGTTGCCTCCCGTCACGACTTACCAGGTCGTGACAATGTTTATGTTAGGAAGAAATTGCACCCGTTTGACCTCGAGTCGCACAGGTGGGGCTCGCAGACCCAGTAGTACTACCCAAGATTTCCCGCTAGTTACCATTATTAACGATCCCAAAGTGTGAGGACTTTCATGGTATATCACACTATGTTACACTATCAATAAAGCGTTTGTAACGAGTATGCAATCTCCCCTAAAAGAGAGTGTATAAAAGAGTGGGGCATGAACTCACCTGGTGCACATGAATGATATAAAAGCTTAACTTGAAAGAGAGAGGAAAGACAACCTTCAGAGGTTACCTAGAACACGCAAGTACATGAGTACGTGTACACAGAATCATCATTAACCCTAAGTGCTCTATAAACACATGGACTCAAGGTTGTGGAAAAACAAGACACATTGACCCAGTTGACCTGTTTGACCCGTTGGTGACATTATTGTTGAAATCCCTTAAAATCAAACATAGCAACACATCATACATGATTATCATACAAGTTGTTCACATGTATCACTTTATTAATCACTTGTTCTACCAAGATCATCATACAACTTAGATTATCATACAACTCATGCGAATCTCAAGTAATCAACATGCTCCACACAATTATAATGACATCATAACTTGTACATCATACATTAAGTCTAATCATGCACAACATGCCATGTGAAGCCACTCACGACTTCACACCCTAAACCCTGCCAATCCTACTAAGTAGGGGCCTCAGATTCGCACGCATGTATGACGATCATCATTCCACTATTCAACAAGATTCATTCCAGCCAACCTATCCAACAATGACCTATTACATTTCCAAACATGATTCTATAATCTCCTATCACAAGCCATTATCATGTATAATCCATAAAAGTCCAAATTTCCTAATTGACCAATCAAGTATCCATACAACCCATTTAACACATTCCACCACATTAGACACCATCAATAAACATTCTAGCATAACCCTAACATCATGATTATACTCAATTCGCCATATCCAATGTTCCATACAAATAAAGTTTCCCTTTAGGGAAAGTAATATCCCAAATTCAATCTAACACTCAATTCAATCATGATTCATCAACACAATACCTATTCAAGCTCATAACTATCATTTAAACATGTTCAACATCATTAAATCATCATAATTCACAAATCTCATATCCAAAAGTTTCTACTTTTAGCAAGGTATGAACTACATGATCAACTCATGGATTTCTTGCATAACAATCACTATCCAACATTCATACAACATCATTAACATCATAACATCATCAATTCATCATCAAATCATCAAGTTCATGCACAAAAGTTACTATTATTAGTAAGGTATGAACTACGCATCAAAACCATGAATTTCTTGTACAATCCACGTAAACTATCATCAATACTATCTAACTAACATCATACAATCAACAAACCATCAAAAATTCGATATCTAGCACCCAAATCGACTAGGGTTTCGGCCCACATCTAAAATCCATGAAAAACCACAAAAATCTAACCTTTAATCGCGTAATGGACAAGAATTGAAGTTGTTAACGTGTTGTAATCCTTGGAACCAATCAAAATCGATGTCCAATTGCTTGTTTTGGTTGAAATCACACAATGTTTGTGTGTTTGATGGTGTTCGCGGCCGATGGGGGTGTGGGGGCTAGGGTTGGGTTTTGTTTATTCTTAATTTAATTAGAATTTACCTTTTAAACCCCTTTTAATTACCTTTTGTGAAAAACTAATCTTTTAACACTTTTTAAAAGGTTTTAACTATTAAATACTAACATTATAAACTAACAATAATAATCATGCATAATTTTCACTAGCCACAAAATACACGAAATAAATATAACATGTTGCCACGTTAAGCAATAAAATTCACACTTAATATTTAAATCGCGTAAGCACATAAGCACAACTTAATAATCATATTATTAGTTAAGTTATTATCTGTTTAATCATTGTTAATTATTATTAAGTCACCAACATTCAACGACAACTAGTGTGTGCTCATGACGCGTATATGCAAGACCAAACGGAACTAACGAAGTTTGGTAACGGAAAAGTACCGGATGTCACACCCCAAGGTGAGGAGCTTGGTCTAATGAATCCCTTATCCAGTAGCTCTTGCAATTGGCTAGACAATTCTAGCAACTCAGATGGGGCAAGACGATAAGGAGATTCGGCAAAAGGAATTGCACCAGGAACAAGATCGATTCGGAATTCAACTTGTCGAACAGGTGGAAGTCAGGGCAAGTCTTCAGGAAATACTTCAGGAAAATCTTCAATGATGGGTATGTCTTGAATTGTTTTCTTCTCTGGTTTCATTTCAACGTTATGAGCTAAGAAAGCGTAGCACTACTTCCCCAGATATCTATGCGCCTTCATGCATGAAGTAACCTTCAAACCACGAGAAGGCTTTTCTCCAAAGATTTTTAAAATGTCACCCGATGGTAGAGCAATATGAATAAGTTTTTCTAACACACGATTTCGACATGATTGTGGGATATCCAATCCATTCCCATAACTATATCAAAACTTCCAAGTGTCATAGGAATTAGATTAAGGATGAAGGAATGATCATTGAGAGCCAAGGTACAACCACAAATAATTGAGCGAACATGGATTAACTTGCCATCAGCTATTTCTAGTATGTAAGGGGGTTCTAGCACACTAGAGCATACCAATCAAAGGTTTGAAACTTGTGGAGACAAAGCTTTTATTGGCACCAGTATGAAATAAAATAGTGGCATAATTGTTATTAGCAAGAAACGTACCCGTAACAACAGTTGGCTCATCACGTGCTTCAGTGGCACCAATAGTAAAAGCCCGATCACGTGTAACTTGGGTGTTACTTAGCATGGGGAAATGGTTCTTCATGTGGTCAGTGGCACCACACTCATAGCATGCTCTTCCATTTATAACAATAGGTATCCCGGCGGGAGCGATATTTGGAGCAACATTAGGCATACTACAGGTAGCAGCAAGGTGACCCCCTTACCACACTTGGTGCATATGCGGCATGAGTAAGTAGAATGGTGATGATATTGGCTCTTAGCACAAAAAGGAAATGACTCACCATAAGATTTTTTGTGGGAGCTTGAGCTACTGTTAAAGGTACTGAGTGATTGGAGTAGTAGGGGTCACCATAGCAAGATTCTTGATAGTCTTTTGCTTCTTGAATTTAGGCTCGAGCTTCTTGTTATCTTTGGTTTTTTCCTGTTTTTCACCCTTAAGACTGAGTGCATCAGCTCTGACTAAGTCATCGGTAAGATGGGCAGCCAAATGAATGGCATCATCCTCACCTGTTGAGATAGATAATTGACTTACACGCCCTATTCAATAGGGGCTTAGCGGGTGTTTGAAGCCACTTGCAGGCAAGGCCCTAGGTCAACACAAAGGAGAGGCTAGCAATCGTGTTTAGCCGATTCATCTTACTAATAACCATCTCTCATTTACTACCGCTCGGATGCCAATAAAGAATAGATAGAGGGCAAAGCTTCTTAAATCAATAGATTGGAGTTCCTCTTTTTTTACTCGGGGAATGGAATTCAAGCCCATAAAATGAGTCAAGTCAATGATAGGTACCAATAGTCTTTATGGAGCTCGGTAAGAGGGGCAGCCAAATGAATGGCAACATCAAGAGTAGTGGGGTTGCTTCCCATAATGGTACCCCTAATTTGAATAGGTAACCCACCAATGTAACGATCGATTTGGCGAGTCAAAGTGGTGACCATGTGAGGCACCAAGACACTAAGCTCATGGAAACGAGTAATGTAAGCTTCACTCTCCCCGCTATCTCGTTTTAAATCCCATAATTACACCTCCAACTTTATCATCTTGTTCTTGGGGCAGAATTACTCAATCATGAGGTTTTTGAAATCGGCCCATGGCATAGGAAGGGAAACATCCCGTCTTTTGGTTCTCCTTTCGGAATTCCACCAAGTAAGCGCCCTTTAATGGAAGGCACTAGAAGCCATTTTCACCTTTAGAACCACAGGACAATCAGTGTTGTCTAATGTGTCTTCAATGTTCTCAAACAATTGAAGTAGGCCGGTAGCTCCTTTAGTCCCTACAAATTTAGGTGGTTTAGCATCATTAAAATGATTGAAAGAGAATGTTTTAGCATTCCCCCCACCATTGTTGGCATTGTTGTTACCACTAGAGACATTAGCAACTTGGAGTTGGGTTATCATGCCGGGAATCACATTTGCCAACTGTTGGGTAAGGAGAGCAGCAAGTTTAGCAGTTTTAGCATTGTTACGACGAGGTGGCATCTATGAAAAAATCACACGTAGAGATAATGTCACACCCTCGCTAGAAGCGGAAACACGAGGATGCGACGGACTGGATCGTCATAACACATTGGGGGTCTAAGAGAGTCACTAAAGGTATTCTCCGTAAATGGGTCATGACGTCACCCAACACATAGGAACACGTGTCAAGTATAGTCAATTCCAAAATGTCATACCATAAATGCATAAATAATCCAAAGTTCCATTCAGGAACAAAGAAGAACAAGTACCAAAACAATCCTAAGTACAAATCCAACAATTACAATTCAACAAAACAAACAAGTCTAAAACAAGACCAAAAGTCCCATGAAATGTCTATTGCTCCCAAAGGAGCGGTCTTGTCTAAAGTCCACAGGCAAGCACCTAAGCCTCATTACTTGAAAAGACATGCTCTAAAAAGTCAACATACGTTGATGAGTTCACAGGTTTAAAAGTACAAATAGTTTGCCATGCATAACATGTACAAAAAGTTGTATGTGAGTAAGAGTACATAGCATTCAAGATATCAACACAAGTTTAAGATCAGTCCAAGTCCAATTACCCGAATTATATTCACCCAAGGGCACGCACAGGCCAAGTCAGTCTCAACTAGCATACCGACGACAGCGGTGGGGGTGTCAACCCGTTAGTACTAACAATACCTCTCCATGACAAACAAGCACAAGAACAAGCCCTAGAACAAGCACAAGCACAAGTACACACTCATGAATGAACATCTAGACTCAAACCATAACCCAAACCACATACAATGTTCCAAATCCCAAGACATGGCATAGTCCAAAACCATGAGCATGCTTTTCCCCCAAGTAAAATATATTAAAAAGGGGCCGTGAAACTCATCTTGAAATAACACAGTCCAAATCCCACAATAAACAAAGCAAACACTAAAAGTACAAATCACAAAAGGATTACTAAAGAACAAAATGACCAATATGGGTGTAATCCATGTAGCCTAGTTCTTAATGTCCATCAAGGTTTTTATTTTATGAAAACATGATTTACTAATAGATTAGGTCCAATGTTGAATTTAAACTTTAAATCTCACCATATTTAGGGTTTTAGTTGTCACTTTATATTAAATTAGTAATGTCCTTCAATAAACATCTATTAGTCCATATTCAGTGAATTATAAACATTTTTAATTTATTATTTTAAAAATTCATTTAACCACTTTTAAGTACAAATCTTGTCTTTGTTTGATTGTTTAGTTTCAAATCCTTAGCTTTAAGTTTATCAAAATATTTCAGCATGTAGAGCTGATTACGCACCTTTTTTGCATAAACTGTTTGGAGGTTGAAACGGTAACAAAACATTGCGTAATAAGTATTGTTTGAAAGATAACACTTTAAATTTACTCCAGAAAAAGAATCATATCATTTGGATAAATTATGAGAAAGATATTACTCGATGAACACCGATCAACCTGCTTCCCAGATTCGTTAGTTTGACCTTCAGTTTTGTTAGCTACGTTTTGAGGACCAAACGATGTCGAAACGACACGAGACCACTTGGGTTAGTTAGAGGACTCATTGAAATTATTTTTAGACGAAACGTTTGACCCATTTGGACTTATTATGACCAATTTATGGCATGTACAAAACGTCCTCTTTTTCTGACAGCAAACTGTACAGTTCATTTGTAACACCTAGATCTTCTTGGTCTTGTTCATTTGCATTCAAATAATAAGTCCAAATGTACAATTCTTGGTCTTGTTCATTTGCATCCCAAATGTACAGTTTTCTGTCAGAAAAAGAGGACGTTTTGTACATGCCATAAATTGGTCATAATAAGTCCAAATGGGTCAAACGTTTCGTTTGCATCCCAAACCTCAATATTTGTACATTTGGTGATTTGTATAGTTTGCTGTCCAAATGTCCTTATTATGACCAAGATTACAACCCAACTTCAATAGATTCAAAAATATACAAAGACCAAGAATTAGGGTTTTACCGGTTATAGGGTCCAACATCTGTAACACCTAGATCTTCACGATTCAACATTCAAAATAAAGAATATGAGAATATAAGATGATGATTTTGTGTTTAGATGATGAAAATCATCGACATCAAAGTAGAACAAGGAACAAAATCATCAAGAAATGATTTTTCGTACAGGAGATTAGAAGATGAACAAGTCTTGCACAAAATCAATCTTGAATGCTAGAATATCATCAAAATCAAAGGAATTGATGATGATGATTGATTGGAATGAAGAACAAGAAGAAGATGGATGACGGCGGCTAAGGTTTTCTCTAGAGAGAAAACTTAGAGAGATCTTGCAAAAGTGAAAGAATAAAAAAACAAGGGGGAACTCCCCCTTTTTGAAGAAATTCGGCTAAGGGGGCCATGAGTGGGCCTCCCGGGCCTGTTGCTCGTGTCATCCAATTACGTCTTGTCCGATTCACTTGTCATTAGAATTTGCGTTTTTGAATTTTACGCGTTAATATGATTCCAACGGATATTATATGTTATATAAATTATTTAAATTATATATTTTAAATTAAATTATGTTTATTTAGCAGGCTTTAGGCAAAGCTCACATGTTCGATTTTTGTTGCGTTCATAATGACATTTTTTTTATTTTACGTTTTCCAAACCTTGACCGAGACCAAAACACATAATTATCGTACTACAATCAGCGAAGTGAACCTGTCACCCATCCTAGGCCAATTAGAACATATTAAGCCCATAATACATAGTTCTCAAACTTAACATGTACAAACGTCTAATGTACTATACTCATATCAAGCCCATATTAGGTCAACATCCAAGTCAAAGACCACATTAAGACCAAGTGAAAGTCAAAGAGTCAGAGTCAAAAGTCAAAGTCAAAGGTCAATGCACCTATTTTGGTGACGAATGTCACAGCATCCCCCGTTGAGAGAATTTCATCCCGAAATTCAGTCAGAGTTATCAACTTCAACGCCTTCCACGAGTAGGTTAGGGTACTTAGTCGTCATTTAAATTTGCCACGTACAGATAAGATTAGGTTCTCGCTTTGAGTTCCATCTAGTCTTTATGATAAGAATTTTACTACTTTTCAAAGTTTTAATTTATTAAACCATAATCTCTACTAGTACATTGGAAAATTAAAATTTACCATCCACTTGAATTTCTTCGACCAACACATATAAGATCTCACCTGCATGAAACTAATTGAGCTTCAGCATATAAAGTGAGACATGCACCTCATTCAGTTCATGATGGAATCCCATCCAATAAATCACAGGACCAAAACTGTTTTGTAGTCTTAGCTATACTTGTAAATCTAGGTGACAATTTGCTCTTTTTGACAGGACAAACAATGCCTTTCCAAGGCAACAACTCGAAATACCACCCATAAAAACAAAGTCTCTTGAGATGGCTTTTTAGGTTTTACAACCTATTTACTGATATCTCCAGAGTAAGACTATTGTCTATTACCAAAAGTTAGATTTCGATTTCACATTCAAGGTATCAATAGTGTTTATATATAGGGTGTACCGCAGCTAACCCATCACACTACTAACACCCTGAAAGTGTACCAGTCACCAACCGTATCTAATTATCAAATCAACCAACGTTTGAGAACATATGCCTAAAGCAAGGGTTCCTTTGACTGTTAGTGTAAATTTCTAATGATCTTGAGCTGCCTTTAGTCTGTCTGTGATCCAAAACCCCTAATCATTTGTCTCTTGAATGGTCTATTGTCCAGTCATCTAACTTTACACGACTTCTGCCCATTACATCGGCAATCGACACTTACATCATTTAGTACCCTGAATGATGCTCCTATAAGACTCTCATTGCAGCTAATGTTATAAGGAAATTCAACAAATAGTTGGTGAGTCTCCTCGCTACCTCCAAGTCAATGATAAAAGACATTAACATATCCTCCAATATCTAAATAGGTCTCTCACTCATACCATTAGTATGATAGTGGTAAGTCTCACTCATGTCCAGACGTGTACCGAGCACCTACTATAAGCTATGCCGAATCGTTTCATGAAACTACTGGCATGAACAGGAATAATCAACATAGGTACTCCATGTCTATCCACAACTTCACTAACATAAATCCTTGCCAACTTTTCCATCCTGTAGTCCTCACAAATAGTCAAGAGATGACTAGACTTGGTCATGTTATCCATAATGACTCAAATCAAATCATGCTCACTACTAATTCTTATTAGCTTCGTGATGAAGTCCACAATCATGTTTTTCCACTTCCGATCCAGAATCTCAAACTGTTGTAATAGGCTAGGTGGCCTTCGATGCCTCACTTTAACATTTGAACAAGTCAAACACTTGCACACATAATCGCTATGTCCCCTTTCATTCTAGGCCTCAATACAAGTCCTTACGATCATGCCACCACTTGTTAGTGTAAGGATCAATAATAACATAAGATCAATCTCATAACAATAACATGAAATATTATCATTATGTCATTGAAAGATTGAAGATGAATCGAATGTAAATAACTTCCAATTGTATTGCTCTTTGATTTAGTAACAGTTACAATACGTACGAAATCAGGAAATGAACAAAAGCTTTTTAATTACATTACAAAACTTCTATATATACTAAACTAGAAGTTCTCGCGCGAATCACTAGTTCTCGCGTGACTTGATGGTTCGCATGAGAAGTAAGTTATCGCGCGGCAAGTATAGTTCTCGCGTGACTGATCTTCTTCATCGTCAATATGATTTCCCGAGCCTCTAGGTTCAATCCCTACAATCTCCCCCTAGGCTCGGTAAATCAATGTTTTAAAAGTCCACATCTGCATCCTTGTAACTACCCATAAGCATACATTTGTTGTCCAGGGCCTTCGTGATCAACCAACCAAACTATGCCTGAAAATACTCTATGGCTCCAGCTTTTCTTTAATTACATATAGCTTCCTTTTAGCATCATACGCCCAACTAAGAATTGGTTATGAGTTTTCGTACCTGTGAAATGTTTCGAATGTCTCAGCATGTGTATATAAGCTGGCGGTGGAGGAGCCTCAACAGTAATATTTCCAACTTGACGTACACACTTTGACCAGTTTGATCTGTTGTACGCCCACTACAAAAAAGAAGGGTATTTGAGACTAAAAAATTAGTCTCTAATACACCAAATCAGTCTCTAATGGATATCAGGGACTGATTTTGCTAGTCCAAGTCAGTTCTTATACCTAGTCCTAGATACTCGCATTAGTCACTAAATTTCAGTCTCAATTGTATGCCATCAATAGGGACTAACATTTAGTCTCTAAGACGCATAAATTCAGTCCTTAATTTATACCCTTGTTTCAACTCATTTCAGTCTCGAATACCTTTCATCCGTGACTAAAAGTCAGTCTTTGGTAATAGTGTTTTGGAGACTGAAAATCAGTTCTTAAACCTTGTCAATGTTGTCCTAGATACATTTAATTAGATCCGAGTTCACAACAATTCAGCCCGTAAAGACCGAGATTTACTCCCGGATAATATTACATTCAGTCTTACTATATTCTTTAGAGGCTAATAATTAGTACTTGATAACATACCATTTCAGTATTTAATATGTTTTTTTCAGGACTAAAATTTAATCTTAGATGTCATATTATTTCGTGTCAAACGTATGTATCGAAGACTGAAAATCTATATGTTTTAATAATCAGTAGCTTATAATTAATTTTTAGTCTTTAATATATGTATTAGAGTCGGAAGATTAGTCTTTAAAATTAGTTGAAATATATCTTAGCTAACATACTAAATCAAACTATCAGTACCACGAACATCGTCATTGAGTTGCTCCTCCGAACAAGTTGCTCCACTACTTGCAGCTACGGTTGCTACACCCTCAAATTTGGAAACTTCAAGCTCATGAATATTGACAATTTTTCATACATTTCATTGCTTTGTTTCAATTCTTCTTGGAGTGAAGCTACTTGATTTCAAAGAGATTCGGCCTCGCTTGAAGGTTGTTGAGAAGATTGAGCTTCTGATGTCATCCAAAAATCCTTTTTTCTAAGCACTGGTCCAACGCCTACCATCCATGCAGATTTTCTTGTTCTCTCCTTGGCACACACGCTTTAAATAGCCTCTTTTCTAGCTCATGGTGCATGGTAGTCATTATAGTTGTACCTTCTAAGTTAACTTTACCACCGTCTCCTCTTTATGACGAATAATATTCTCCTAAAAAAATTTAAGGTATATAAAAACAAGGAAAATTTTAAAAGTATAATCAAGATGACATGATCCTAGAGAATTATAACTTACATATTGAATGCGGGCGTCATCGTTTAGCCATCCTTGTTTTTCCGCATTAAAATGTAGCTTGTGATACACTTCAAATGGGGTAGGGTGCGTTTGAGTCTCGCAATTTGTCTATGATAATAGAAATTTAAGAACATTAATAAAGATAGATAAATATACTTTAAAAAACATGAAACTAGGGTTAAGTTGCATAGACAAAAGTATAGCTAAGATAACAATGAAGGTCACTAGTAATCTACTCAAGTCTGGTGTGTTTCCAGATGGATATGCTGGAAATTTAGCTAAAAATGTGATTCCTGAGCAAGGAAATATATAGGCTTAAGTCACATGATTAACATGTTTTAATACAACGCATAATTCCTATTGCAATTCGACCGTTTTTTACCAAACAATCTGTGATGCATTAGTTGAGTTGTCTCAGTTTTTTTCAAGAAACTAACTGAAGTCACATTACACATGAGGGAGTTGAAAGCATTACAAGAAGAGATAGTTAAGATTTTGTGAAAGCTTGAAGGATATTTCCTCTATCATTTTTTACAATTATGGTGCACTTGTGTGTTCATCTTCCTGAAGAGGCAATATTGGGAGGACCTTTGCAATCAAGATGGATGTATCGATTGAAAGATACCTTGGCCATTTAAAGAAATATGTTCGAACAAAGCTAACCTAAAGGATCGATAGTAGAAGGTTATATTGTTGAAGAAGCTATAACATTTTGTTCACACAATTTACGAGGTGTTAAGTCAAAGTTGGACAAATGCGACAGATACGATGATAAAATTCTATTGACGCTCAAAACTACGTGTTAGATATTTTCAGATTGAGTGCCTAGGTATTGGGAGGAAAGAAGTTTGTATCCTTTCTAGTAATCTTATGAAGATAGCGATATGGTTTATATTAATAATTGTCAAGAGATTCAACCATACATAGAGTAAGCCCTTTTCTATCTTTGTTTGTGAAAAATATTAATGTCAAATGTTAATAAATTTATAGTTTATCTGCATGTTATAGAGAACACTTACGGTTTTTACAAAGTCAACATCCTGAAACATCAGATTTTTTTGATAGTCAACCGTCTACATTCCGGATTGGTTTGCAAAACGGGTAATAATCACACCCTATTTTACATGCTTTAATTATGAAACTGCATTCTCTCTAATAATATGATTACTATGTTTAAAATTAAGAACAAATTCGAGAAAAGTATACGTTAAATCCATCTCAAATTAACGTGGAGTTATATGCATTATTTTCCCTTCCTGATAATCGAGTTTCGTATCACAAGGGAACATAGTGAAGGGGGTTAAATTTATAGTTAAGTCAAGAGATGATTGTAGGCAACACAAAATTGTGGAGTAACGGTTCCTGGCACTCATAATGATGTGAAGATGATTATTATGGATATCTTAACGAAGTTATTGAATGTCATTCATATGAGATTATTGTGTTATTTATTTTAAATGCACATGCTTTGACACTGATCGTCGTAGAAAAACCATCATATTTGAACCTCATTCATAAGCATAGACACTTCCCAGAATGCTTATAAGGAAGATCCTTTTCTTTTGCAAACCAGGCTAAACAAGTGTTTTATATAATGACCCACTTAAGCCAAATTCAGTTGGAAAATCATTGAAAGAATAACTCACAGACACCTGTGGGATATTCCGGAAGGAAAAGAATTCAGAAGATTTGTTGAAGATTTCAACCTTCTTCGTGAAGATATTACCGAAAATATTGTTGAAAATGTTGATGTTCAGGTTTTTGACATTATAGATGATTTTATTGATGATGAGATAGAGATTCTGATCACAGTATGGAAGATTTTGGTTTAGAGAAAATCTGGATGATTCAGACACTGATAAATCCAAAAATGATTTTGAAGATGTTCACTCAAACGATGATGCTTTTTAAGGTCTAAGTCTTTATATTTTGTAAAATTTTTAATTATATAAATTTCTCAAATACTATTTTAACATACATGTATTAACAAAATTATTTAACATTATTCAAACATTCACTGTGAATATAATGGTTACATGTACATGTGAAGATAGGTAGTATTAATAAACTTTTATCCAATTTGACTCATATAGCACTGGATTTTGGTTTGTATTTGATTCAATGGCTGGGCATATGAGGTATTTTTCTATAGTGACGATATTTAGTGTACTTGTTGATTTGAACTTATTTTGTGCACATATATAATCAACCCGACCCGACTTGACCTGAACCAATCCTAATTTTTTTTTAAATCGATAGTCCTGACCGAAGCTGTCTAAACGTGGCACCCCGCCTGACCTGATGTGTTTTGTTTACAGGTATGCTATAAGTAATTACGGGTTGACATGAACATGACCTACTATGCACGATATTTAAAAAATATATATATTTTTAGTGACAATTTTTAAATTTTAACCACCTATTTAATGATTTTGCTAACCGATTATAATATATTTCATATTTGTGATAAGGCTGAATTTCAAAAGAACTTATTATAGAGATTCGTGTACTTGAGCATAAAGAGATTGTTGATATGATGCTCTTGCAAGTTGGTTTGGATAATAAAGAATGTTTTTTGTATTGTTTAACTTTGAAACTTATTTTGTGTTATTTTGTTGGATTGACTTAGAATAATTATGTATTATGTTAAACTTATATTCATGCATATATCATTTGAACAAACTATTGATTTGAACGGTATATATTATATTTCTTTGTTTGCTAATTAAGACAGCATACAGGTTCATAATAGTATTTTGTTAGATTATCATCTTTTTTGTCTTCAAAATACTTTAACTTTAGACACTGATTTTTAGTTTTCAATACCTTTTTTTATAATTGTATAATTCGGGTTATATTATTAGAGAATATCAACGATCATTAATTAGGTTTCTACACAAAAGTCTTTCCAAATTGAAAGTCAGTCATTGCTTGGATTTGCTTTAGGAATATTAGTAACTAATTTGCAATCTATACTATGTTTTTAGGAATAGTTAAATACGTTTTCTTTGTTGGAGTAGGAATATTAGTTCTTATTTATATATTTACATAACTTTTAGAGACTTGATATTTGTTTTAATTAAGACACTCATAAAATTTTTTAAAAACTGAATTGTAATCTTTGATACCTTATTTAAGATTATAAGTTGTGTCGTATTATTAGAGATTATAAATCAATCCTTAATCATTATTCCTATGCGAAAGTCATTTCAGACTGAAAGTCAATACCCGATTCAATTTACAATATGAATTATCAATACCTAATTTGTACTCTCTATAATATTCTCTAAAAATAGTAAATATATTTTCTTTATTAGAGACTGAATATCAGTCTCCAATTATACATCTACAAACTTCTAAGAGATTGGATATAAGTTCCAAATAACGACAATTACAATATGTTTAAGACTGATTTTCAGTGTTAAATACATTTCTTATGATGACATAATCTGCATCAAATAATTAGAGATTGTAAAACATTTTCCAATGTAAAAATCTTTACCAGACTAAATTTCAGTTCCTGATTCAGTATGTATTTGAATATTAAGAACTAATGTATAGTCTTCAATATATGCCTTATTTATAAAGACTGATTATCAGTTACTCATATAATGACACCATTTAGGTATCTTATTTGGGATTGAAATCAGTTACCATCAAACTCCTTACAAAAATCATTGTGTATGTGTATTTGAGACTAAAATGTTAGTCTTCAATAAGTTGTCCTAGTTTTAGAGACTGATTATCAGTCACT
>JACCIY010001501.1:0-32227 GCA_025506505.1 Flaveria sonorensis
GCAAGAACTTCATCATTCGAGCGAGAACATCATCATTTGCACGAGAACTTTCAAAGATAACCGTTAGCCGCCAAAATCATATTTCGCGCGAGAACCTACCTCTCGTGCGATACCTTTTGTTGTACATAACTTTATCCAATAGTTATCGCTCCTTAAACCACTTTAAAAAAACACCCAAAACATGCAATAGCAGTTATAAAACATCATTCTTTTACAAAACATTCGTCTAGGTATGCATATTAGCCCCAAAACAAGATAAAGCACGTAAAGTGGGGACTAGAACTCCCCTTACGATATCTTTGCACACGAACAACCACAAAACCGAGAGTGTTTCGAGCCAAAATCTACATAATCATTGTGCAATATCATTACATACCGGTTCATACATGCATAAAGACATCAAATATCGATGAATACATACCTTAGACACTACCTAGCACCAACTCCTTTCTTCACAAGCAACAGCAGGACTTTGGCATGAAGTAGAGAAGATTGGGTGCATGGGCCTATCTATAGTGTCTCTCTCTCTCTCGCAGTTGTTCTCACACGTGAGACTTTTGTTCGCACGCGAAAACTACCTCCACGTGAGAACTTTATCACTCGCGCGAGAACTCTCTCTCTCGCGCGAGTACTTCGTCTTTAATTGAAAATTCGGTGCGTTACAAGCATGTTCCTTATTTGATCTATTAAGTGTTCTAAGTCTTTCCAAACATTATGAAAATGTTGCTTGACCCCCTTCACCGGTCCTGCAATTGGATCAAAGCATGTTAGGCCCCTTGATTGTAAGATCTCACCATCTTTAATCTCTTCAGTTTCACAAAACACTTACCAGCTCAAATGGCAGGTATCACAAAAGCCGATATAGAAACCGGTACCATGACAAAGTCTCAACTGATCACTCCTGATGACTTTGATACTTGGTGCCAACGAATGGAAGGGTTCATCAAGTCTCAAAACAGCAGGATGTGGAGATCTGTTGTCGAAGTACCTCACATCCAAAGTACCTCTTTAGCCACTTCTGGTTGTGGGATGAAAGCAAAGGAAGTGGCTGACTATTTTGAGGAAGGTTGGAAGAAGATTGACATAGATCAGAAGGCCATGACCGCTCTTCAAACTGCTATTCCAAACTCTATATACAGAGGCTTCAAGAAGTGCAAAACTGTTAAGCAGCTCTGGGATGCACTGAAGCTTATCTATGAGGGGTCTGCTGTGAGCTAAAGAAAAACAAGAAGCCTTATAAAGCAGCAGTTTGAGAACTTCACCAATAAATTAGGTGAAAGTATGACTCTATAATACTTTAGGTATGTTGAGATTGTAGATACTCTCATGGAAGTTGGAATTAAGCTTGAGAATAGGGACATTGTGAGGAAGTTCATGTTCTTTCTTCCCAGAAAATGGACTCACTACTGTGTGGTCATTAAGAGAACTGAGAACCTCTCCACCCTTACTCTTTAAGTGTTGTATGGTATCCTCAATAGCTACCAGATGGAGATGACATGCAAAATCCATCAAGCAGCTCTTCCAACAATCAACAAAGCTCAGCCCACCATGTTGGTTGAAAGGATAGTAGAGAAACACAGCATCATCTTATCTGCTACCCTGACAACTCACAAAAGGGGCTTTTCATCACCTTCCCTGAGACACCAAGGGAGATCTACATCCAAGGAAGCCCGTTCTAAGAGAAAAGCTCATTTCAAGCCTTTCTGTTTCCTGATGAATGTTGTGGCAGCTTTCTCTTCACTCCTAAAGACTTGGATTGTATCCATCCAGATGATCTGGAGTATATGGAGATAGTCGAGTAGATGGCTCTTCTCACTTATAGAGCCAAGAAATTCTACAAAAGAACCAGATGAAAGTTTCCAACCAATGTATCAAGTGGAAAGTTTGTACTAGATAAAAGCAAAGTGAAGTGTTACAACTATAACCAAATGGGACACTTTGCTAGGGAGTGCAAGGCACCAAGGACTAATGGTGGCCAAGCGTAATCCAGACCAAACTACACTGATGCAGCTCCTAGATCTGAGAAGCCAAGCCAACCAAAACAACAAGCTACTATTGTTGTTGAAGAAGGAGGCTTTGACTAGAGCTTTCAGGTTGAAGATGTTTCTCCCAACCAAGCACTGATCGCTAATCATGAAGAAGCCAAGCTATTAGAACATCTCTGCACACCTGAATGCATTGCTAAAGTAAGTATGTATAGGTCCTATAACCTAGAAGTGAGATCTAAACTTGAGTCTTTGAATATTTTAAAAGCTAATTTCAAAAGAGCTGAAAATGACTATAAACTTAAAGTAGAAGATTTAGAGAAAATAATTTCAACTCTTAAGCATGAGCAAAAAATTATAGGACTCAAATCAAAGATCTTATTACCAAGTTAACTTAATGCTAGGCTAAGCTTATGATCAGCAAAGCCAAGGTAGAAAAATATGTTCTTGAAGAAGAAACCTTCAAGAACATCATATCTTCAACCTTACATCCAAAGATTTTTTTGTCAGAACAGGCAGGGTTTGGGTTCAAGTGAGATAGCTCCTCAACACACTCTACTATCCGTAAGATCTCCAAGGTGTGGAACTAGTCAAGATGAGCTGCCCCTTATAGACCCTATCCAAGAAGAGGATGAAGATAAAGAGGAGATATTTAAGGATGAATCTGTTATGAGTAAGGAGGATCATCCTAAGAAGGGTCACTATGCTCCTGGAGAGAAGAAAGAACCAAGGATGACCAAGTTAGCTAGGAAGAATTTGATCAGGGCAACCAAAATAAAATCAAAGAAAGCCCAAGAAATCAAGGCCACTTTCAAGTCCAAGCAAAAACAAGTCTTCATCTCTACTGGGTTTGAAGTGGTGAAGACTGAAGACACAACTCTAGACTCTAGTACCACGGGTCCTAGTTCATGTTCAAATCATCCTGGTTAAGAGAAAAAGGTTGATCAAATATGCACCACTACTACACAGCCTGATCCATCTAGTTCCAAGAGCAAGCCTCACTCTAAGAAGCATGCTACATCATCTATGAAGATGACAAAGGAAGTGAAAAGTGATCAAGATGAGCCTTCTACTCAGAAGAAGACTCTCAGAAGCACGTAAGTCGAATGCATCATGTGTGGTGGTACCTCTCACTTTGCTAAGGATTGCAAGTGCAATCCCAAGAGTACTATCCATTTGACTAAGAAGAAAACTTCTGAGAAGAAGAAGAAGAAGAAGAAGAAGAAGTAAATTCGAAAGGAAATCTTTTCCTTTTGGAAGCTCGAAAGTGAAGAAGAAGATAGGTAGAAAATTACCTTCGGATGAAATTTTGGTCTCGGATCAAAGGAATGCTTCAGAAGTACTAAAGTATGCTACAGTGGATGCAAAAGCTTCCAAAGGTCCGGTCTCCAAAACTTCCAAAGGTATCAATACTTCCAAATTCTTGAAGGCCAAGTCTAATCTTCTAAAGATGGTGTGGAAAATGAAGGAAGGCCGTGTGACTGAAAGTTCTTCATCAACAACAACAAATGATCCTTAGAGCTGGCATATAGGATCAATAACTATTGAACTATCTTCGGTTCACTTTGATGAGCCCAGGACCAATAAGGCTTGGGTTTCCAAATATAACTAACTATCTCTTTCTGTGCAGGAACAACTGAAGACCAAAGGAAATGTATGAGTCATTGACTGTGGTTGCTCCAGGCATATGACAGGCAATGGCTCTTTGCTTCAAAACTTTGAAAAATTTGATAGAGGGCCAGTTGCTTTTAGAGGAGAATCATGAGATTACATCACTGGAAGGGGGTAGGGTCACAAATGGTAAGCTTAATATTAAGAATGTAAATTATGTTAAAGAGCTTGGGTATAATCTCTTGAGTGTATCCCAATTTTATGACCAGAGACATAACATGCTCTTCACTGAGCATGAGTGCAATGTTCTCAAGCCCGGGGTGGTCATTCCTTAAGAGCATATCCTGGTCAGAGCCACTAGGAAAGGGAACATATACAAGATGGATTTGTAGGAAACCTCCCCATCTGGAGAAGTTTCTTGCTTTTTGTCTAAAGCCAATAGTGATCTGTCTTTTCTTTGGCATAAAAGAATATGACATGTAAACTTTAAGAACATGAATAAAATAATTAAGAATGATTTGGTAACTGGAATTGAAAAAGAAAGAGTTTACAAGTGATGGCCATTGTGTTGCATGTCTGAAAGAAAAGAAACACAAAGTGTCTCAAAAGCCAAAGGAAAAGAACTCTATCATTACTCCCAAACACTTATTATATATGGATCTCTTTGACCCCACTAGTGTAATGAGATTAGGAAGGACTTCATATTACCTGGTGATCATAGATGATTTCACAAGATACACTTGAGTCTTCTTTCTTAGAACTAAGGATGAGACCCCTAAGATCTTGAGGAACTTCATTCTAAAAATTAAGAATCAATGTGATCACAAGATCAAAACCATAAGATGTGATCAAGGAACTGAATTTAAGAACCAAATTTTTGATACATTTTGTGATAAAAAGGGTTTCATAAGACAATACAATGCTCCTAGGACTCCTCAGCAAAATGGTATTGCTAAGAGGAGAAACAGAACACTCATTGAGGCTGTAAGGACCATGCTATCTGACTCTAAACTGCCTATCACCTTCTGAACAGAGGCAGTCAACACTGCCTGCTATGTACAAATAGGGTTTTAGTAGTTAAGGCTTATGGTAAGACTCCTTATGAACTGTGGCATAAAAGGAGAACTTATATCAGTTTACTCAGATCATTTGGATGTCCATGCACCATCTTGAATACCAAAGATCAAATAGCCAAATTTGCTGAGAAATTAGATGATGGACAATTTATTGGATACTCTTCCCAAGCTAACGATTATAGAGTATACAATATTAGAACTAGAGTAGTTAAGGAGCTAGCCAATATGACTTTCAATGTGCATACTCCCAGTGTGGAAGGTTCTAGTCCAAGTTGGCTATTTGATCTTGATTTAGTTACCAATGGTTTTAACAAATCTTGTGAAGATATTTAAGGATCTACAGGTAGCTTATCAACAGGAGATCCCTACCCAAGATTTGAGTTGAGAAGACCAAGTGATAAAATTCCTTCAGCTCCAGTGGTAACAAACCCCACAGTTGGAAATCTTATCAGTACTACCATGACAAACTCTTTAGCTGATACATTTGAAATGCCTATAAATTCTAGCATTGAGGCATAGAACTCAAATGAAGGGGTTTCTAATGTAAGAGGAGATGGAGGTGGTGATAGTGATCAAGAATTTCTTGATGCTGATTACCACTCCATAGAAGACAACATCAATAATGTCACACACTCATTGGATCAAGTGTCTCATTATAAGTGTGTTGATATGGTGAATGATACTCAATCACCAGATCTGAATTTCTCCAATTTAGATCTGTCCAACCAATTTGATGTGATTCCTTAATTGAGAATCCATAAGTCACATCCCACCACAAATATCTTAGAGTTGAGACTGAGGTGAGAACAAGAGGACAAACCCATGACAAAAATATTTGTTTTCACTCTTGTTTCTTGTCCGAGATTGATCCAAAGAAGTTTGATGAGGCTCTGAAGGATGGAAGTTGGGTTGAAGCAATGCAGGAGAAGCTGCTTCAATTCAAAAGGCAAAAGGCTTGGAACTTATGCTCTCTTCGTCATGGGAAGACGCAAGTAGGTACCAAGTGAGTTTTCAGGAATAAGTAAGATGATAGAGGACTTGTCATCAAGAACAAGGCAAGACTAGTTGTTCAAGGGTACACACAAGAAGAAAGGATTGACTACACAGATGTTTTTGCTCCTTTAGCAAGACTTGAAGCTGTTAGGATATTCCTTGCTTTTCCTACATCCAAGGATTTCAAGGTATACCAACTTGATGTCAAGTGTTCCTTTTTATATGGAGTGATAAATGAGTAAGTGTATGTCAAACAACCACCTGGCTTTGTAGACCCAGATCATCTGATGATGTCTGCAAGCTTGACAAAGCTCTCTATAGGCTGCATCAAGCTCCAAGGAAGTGGTATGAGACACTATCATAGTATCTTGTTCAGCATGGCTACAATAGATGTACTATTGATGGCACACTCTTCATTAAATTAATAGGGAATGACTTGATGTTGGTTCAAGTTTATATAGATGACATCATCGTTGGGTCAACTAATCCAAAGCTCTACAAAGACTTTGAGAAGCTGATGAAGAATAGATTTGAAATGAGTGCCATGTGGGAACTTAATTTCTTTCTAGGAATTTAATTAAAGCAGGTGGACAGCATCTTCATAAACTAGTCAAAGTATGTACAAGACATACTTACTAGATTTCTGAATGTAAGGTTGCTAAGACACCCTTAGCTGGAAACCACTCTCTTGGACCTGATCTTGAGGGGGAGCATGTTCATGAACATCTCTACAGGGTTATTATTGGGTCTCTTATGTACCTCATAGCCAGCAAGCCTGATATCATGTTTGCCACATGTATTTGTACAAGATATCAAGCCAACCCCAAGACGTCACACCTAGTTGCTATCAAAAGGATTCTCAGATATCTCAAAGGTGCTCCTAAACTAGGCCTTTGGTATCTAAATAATTCTAACTTCAATCTATATGCTTATACAGATAGTGACTATGGTGGCTGTAACATGACTGCAAAGTCTACGTTTGGGGGATGTCAATTCCTTGGTGGAAGGATAGTCTCATGGCAATGCAAGAAACAATCCTCTTAGTCTACATCAACTACTGAAGCTGATACATTGCTACTGCAAGCTGCTGTGCTCAAGTGCTTTGGATTCAAAATTAGATGCTGGTCTACGGATTCAACTTCAAGGAGACTCCCATCCACATAGACAACAACAATGCTATCTCTATCATAAAGAATCCTATCCAGCACTCAAAGACAAAGCACATCAACATCAGGTATCATTCGATAAGAAATAATTTTGAAAAGGGTTTGTAAAACTAGTCAAATTTAACACAAATAAACAATATACTAATAAGTTCACAAAAGCTTTTGTTGAACATAGATTTAAGTATTTTGTATTAGCTATTGGGATGATTAACTTTGAGTAGATTTTCTTAAATTAATTTCAAGATTATATTTCAAACATGTGTGTCTTAAAGTTGTCTATTTTATCACTCATATAAGCCCAGTTTACTTTAAAAGAAAATTTTAAAATAATATTCCTTAAATATGTTTTTCAAAGCTTAAATATGCTTCTAAGTACTTATATGTTTTGAAGGACAATTTCCTTTCGAAAGCAACTAAGTCTCGAAAGCTTTATTCATCCTTTGAATAAGACTTTTAAAGATTAATATCTTCTGAAACTAAATATATCTCGGAAGCAAAATACTCTAAGTATTTTCTTCTGAAACAATTCTTGTAAAGCTAAGGAACATCTTCCAAAGTTAAATTGTCTTTGGAAGTTTTCTCAAAACATCCAAAGACAAATTACCTTCGAAAAATTTTAGACTTTCAAGAAAACTATCTCTTTGGGAACTTTTTTAGAGGTGGGACCGACATCCAGATTTCAAAGTTTATCCTTTTATGTTAACTTTGTCTAAAATCCAACCATATAAATATTTGTACAACGGTTCCCCCTCTTTCACCTTCCTCCTCATCTTCAAAAGTTCTATCCCTAAATTCACCCATAAACTGACTTTGTTCTTAGTTTTCTTCACAAACCCACTTTCTAAAATGGCTATCCCTGAACCCCAAAACCAGTCCAATTTTTCCATGCAACTTCACAGGCAACATTATCAAATTGCTTTGTTATCATCTGAGAAAGATGCAGGTTTCTCAAATGTATGTCGTTTCCTTGCTCAATCTAACTACCTCACCGCCTTAAAAATAGACCCTCCACTATATGAAGAACAATTCATTGAGTTCTAGAGGACTTGTGAAGAGGTGATCTTGGATGGTGAAAAGGCACTGTCTGCCATAGTGCAGGGGAGGACAGTTTTCATCACCACGGCCACAAACAGCTCTCATCTCTGGATAGATGATGAAGAAGGCGAGCTGTCCTTACCAAAATCTAATTTTAATGAGTCGTTCTGATAGATGGGCTATGAAGGGGACTTCATAGTCAGAACCTTCAAAAAGGGTAAGGTCTCCTACCAATGGAATTACCTCCTCCATGGTGTCATCCACTCTTTATCTAACAAACATAGAGGATGGGACCAGATTCTTAAGGACTTATCCTACATAGTCCATGGAATGGTTCAAGGGGTCAAGTTCAAGCACTCCCAGCTTGTCTATACAAGCTTGCTTACAAACTTGGACTCCTTAGAGTACTACATGTTTCCTAGATATGTTCAACGTATTCTTAACTGTGAACTGGGCTCACAGTTAAGGGGAACAGGTGCTACTCTTAAATTGGCACAGATGAAGCCCGACATCTTTAAAATCATAAAAAAGACCACTGTTGGCTTCTCAGGAGTAGTAACAGCCCTGGTCCCAAAAATGTTAGAGCTCATTGCTTAAGGTGACAACTTGGCAGCACCAGCCAATGTTGAACCTACACCTTTTACATCTGCACCACCCACACAGCCACAAATAACCATCACCTACACTAGAAAATCCAAATAAACCCCTGCTCAGTCTACTCAAATTGAGTAGGTTCCCATACAATCACCCATGCAGGAGGAAGTGGAACCAAGAGCTCCCACATCCTATAAGGAGCAAACCACTCCCCTTACTTCTTTGATCAGTGCTGAGGTTCCTCATGCTCAGCCTGATATGCTTATTGCCTAGACCTTAAGCCATTACTCTGAGTCTTAAAACTCAAGTGATCATCCTTCAGGGGAAAGCTACCATCCCCAGCCGCTAGACTTAAACCAACCCATCCATGACTCCAATTCTATGATGATAAGGATATAGGCTTTAGTGAGTACCATGAGTCTCTCTTTTGCTCCCCTGCTTAATGAGAGATGAGTGTTCTTGAATCACCCATGTCTAGCCCATATCATTCACCCCTAACTGAGGTAGACTTCCCTAAACATGTTCAGGAAGTCCATATGGAAGAGGCTCTCACTTTTGCAAGTGATTACATCATTAAGACCTCAACCATGGCAACCCAACCCATTGACACTTCATTTGAAGATATCATAGTGTAGGGGAAATCCAGCAGCCAAGAATCCCAAGCTGGTGGTGAGGAAGAAGACTTTGGTACTATTCTCACATCCCCCCATGATTCTTCTGAAGAAGATGAGGGGAGTCTCCAACTAAAGGTGCAAAAACTGTCCAAAATCTGCACCTATTTAGTTTCAAAGGTAAGTCACCTGGAATCTCAGGTGGTTATGTTACAAAGGCAGGTCAGTGAACAGAAACTTGAGATCACTGATCTCAATGGCAAGTTAGCTAACGGACCTGCCAGTTAAACTCAACCAGGTCCATAAGAACCTGTGAATGTGGTGGACCTAACCCTTAGCTCCCCTATGCATAAGGGTGCCTACCAAAAAGGGGGAGAAAGTCCCTCCTACAATCACAGAACCTAGAAGTTCTGCCCAGAGTATGGACATAGAGGACTCACCACCCTCACTTGTAGTTGTCTATACTCAACAACCTCCTCAGGCCCACATTGATGTGGAAGCCTTGATTTAAAGCCTATTTGAGAAGGGCATACCAAGGGCTTTGTCTACCCTATTCTACCCTCCAAAAAATCCAATAGTAGGATGGAGGTTTGATACTGATAGAAGAGTCCTGGTACTCTCTAGATCTCAGGGGCAATAAGAAGTCTTCAATTTTCAAAACATAAGATACTATGAGAGCTTTTCTCTTATTGACCTGCGACTTTCCAATCCAAGTCAAACCAGGAAAGCTAAAAGGTTAGCTAAGAGAATTCAAGAAAGGGTGCTTGAAGAGTTCAAGAAGAGGTCTAAATTATATAGATAGATGCTAGCAGGCAAGACTGTTGGTCAACTGGATACTGAGGCAGACCCTAAGAGTAGATTTAAAGGGGAAACCTTGGTTGAAGGCCCAACAATTGAACCTGTGAACCTTGAGACAGGAACTGCTTTGGCACCCAGTACCCTTTGTGAGGCACCACCTGGTGAAGGTGTCTCATAGCCTCTCTGCGTCCAGAGATCAAGTTCTACACCAAGTGATGAAGGCCAAAGCTCTCTCCACCCTGAGTCATAAAGGCCAATGATTGACAAAAGGAAGAGGATTATGACCTCTAAGGAGATTGAGGAGGAGAAAAGGGAGAGGAAGAGGAAGGCAAGGGAAGAGAGAACAAGAGAGACCCCAAGCTTTATGCAAGCTACGATCAGAGCTACCCCCAGGCCTAACACTCAGGAGGATGAGTTAAGGGCAGCCAGATTAAACTCCTTAGGGTCTAGGAACTATAACATAGATGAAATCATTTCTCTTCCTTTAGAGGAACTAAATGAACTGGCTGACACTGAGGTGTCAAAAGAGAGGAAGGAAGCTGTGCCTGTAGAGATGCTCTTTAAAATCAAAGAAGAAAGAAGAAAAAAAGACTATACAAAGCTTCTACCCTCTCTCCAATTCAAGAAAGCCCTAAGGCAGAGGCTTTAGCAACTGAACAAGAAACTCAGGTAGGTAGGGAACAAGATAGGCAAATATATGATAGCCTACCTGAGTGCCATATGCCTCTATCAGGTGGTAGACCTACTTCCCTTATCCTATGGGTACATAGAGTTTGAGTACCTCAAGCAGCTTGAGCAAGAAGTGCTGAAAGAACAAAAAGCTGCTAAGAGGAAGATGAGGGAAGAGGCTGCAAAGTCAATAGCCATCATCCAAGACAATTAGAAGAAGTCTGCTGACAGACTGAATATGGTGAGCTTCTTGAAGCTGTATGGGTTCTCCGGAATGAGACTTGGTCCAATGTCTCTATCCACTATAAATGATCACATTAGAGTGATCAAGCAGAATATCAAGAAGGGCGAGCTGGTAGACTTGCATTCTCCACCAGTCAGGCTACACCTAAAGCTGAGGTCAAGGTTGAACCCCAAAAGATAACATAACCTAGACCTATTACTGCATCCCAGCCAGCTTCATCTTCTGAGCCACAGCAGAGTCCTAATCCCTTTTCTTCTGAATCTGGGAAGGAAAAGGACCCAACTAAAGAGGAGAAACAAGAAACATCTGGTATTCAATACCAACCTCCTCAGTTAAAATACAGAAAGAGGAAAAAGATGGCCATTAGAAAGGACAAGAAGAAGAAAAAGTCCAAGGCATCCACCTCTGCACCTCAGGATGAGTCAGAACATCATGTCTAGGGCATTTACTACTAACCTAGACAGATGGTATGTCATTAGAGATCAAGGGGGTCAAGATGTCTACTTTTGGCAAAACATAATTGACCTTCCTCTGCATGATCTCTATGACATGAGAAGGTACTTTGAAAGTCTGAGGAATCTTGACAACTGATGATGAAGGGAATGGTCTTGATTTTGATGAGGACTGTCAACAGATGAAGATCAAGATTTAAAGTTCTCCTTCAGTTTTGGTAGCATCAGCCTAGGGGGAGTTTTTAAGGATTATTCTTAGAGGCTTATGCAACCAAAGAGCTCTCAGCATGCACATGTAAAGTACAAGGAAGTTACTTCGAAAGATTTGACACAACTCAATGAAATACACTAAGTATCAAATCTTCCGAAGCCAAAAGACCATTTCTTCCGAAGCCAAAGATGAAGTCTTCCAAAGCTTTAAGGCATAGTCTTTCAAAGCCAAGAGACTGATTTCTTCAAAAGACAGAGAGAACATGCTATTTCTGACTTACTTTTGACAAAAGCTAAACCACTTTTCACTGCCATCTCTAAAGACTCACCAACTTATATGAGTTGGTGAAAAGTCTATAGTTTTGTCAACTGGTTATAGTGTCTGTAACTTTCTACTTATGTACTTTTATCCTTTTTGTATTTGATAAGGATGTGAGCTATGGCAAGCCATAGTCACTAGTCAATAGACAACCTACCTTTTCGCTTTACATTGATCTTGTTGTCTAGATTAGTGTTTCCGCTGGCCTTCAAACTATGGTCGGCTGTAGGATGTAGTATAAAGTATCTCAAGTACCAGTCCATAGGACTAAGCCTTGTAACACTTTATAAAAACACATGAGTGCAATATACAGCATTCTTGAAAACCATCTTATTGTGTTCTTCTTGTGTTCTTATCTTGTTTTCCTTGTTTTACTTTAAGCCTGTTCCCTATTTGATTTGTTAAGTGTTCTAAGTCTCTCCAAACATTGTAAAACTATTGCATTGACCCCCTTCACTGGTCCTGCATAGGGAATTTCAAATAAACAAACTGGATAATCTGAGAGTCATAAACATCACTTTCAGATCACTTGCAGGGATGGGATGAAACTGTCGGAGGTAGTTTTCGTCGACCCCAACCATGGACTCTGACCCTTAGACCCCGCTAATGGCTGCCACCCCTTAGCCCTTGCTCCTAGGGGTTGCCCATGGACCCCCACCAACGGGGGTGTTGCCCCGTTGGAACCCCCGTTTCTTAAGGGATTTACCCCTAAGGAAGTTTCTAATATTGAAGATCATAATAAACTCAAAACTATGCACTATGTACCTGCTGACTTGTTTGATGGATATAATGATCATATTGGCCGTTGATCAATCCAATTATACTAAAATATCTAACATTACTCTCCTATTTTAGTGAAATCCTTGATTAACTAAAACAAAATCACACAAATAACAAACTTATACATAAAGAAAATGTCATGATGATTGAATATCATCTTAGTATATTACACATTCTAAATATTCTAATATCAGGGTGTTGCTACAGATTGAACCCATGCTATTCATTATGAATACATGAAGATAATATACACAAAAGTTTACATACTTATATGTTCTTACTTAACACTATATTTTACTAGCCTTGTGTCCTTATACTTCATAAGCATATCAAAGCTAAGTCCTCACTTCTTAAGTAGCTAAACTTCATGCTTCTATAGGTAGCTCTTATTCTCTTGTACATGCATATGCAATTTTTTGAAAAAACTATTAAGAAGTTAGACTTCAACCTTCTCAACTTGCAGGTCTAAACACATACTGTGGGATGATGCAACTAAATATGGTCCAATCATTAGATGTCAAGCTTTTCACACTAAATTCAACATCTAATGTATACTAGATAAGAATTAGGTATCTTAACATGAGAGATTTTATTTGGACTTCAATCCATCCCCACAGCCGTCTTGTGCACAAGATCTCTATTTAGTCCTTTGGTTAGACGATCAGCTAAATTTTGTTGAATTCTTACAAACTCCACTGATATCACACCATACATGATAAGCTCACGAATCATGCTATGTCTAACACCTAAGTGTCTAGACTTGCCATTATACACTTGACTATATGTTTTAGCCAAAGTTGCTTCATTGTCACACTCAACCCCAGCAGGGGCTCTGTGACATCTGTCATCATAATAGGTGCATTGACTATTAACTTTGACCCTTGACTTTGACTTTTTGACTTTAACTTGAAAGTTGACTTGGTTTGAGAATAGTACATTAGACGCGTGTAGACACGCTAAGTTCTAGAATTATGTATTATTGGTTTAATATGTTCTAGTGGGCTTTGGATATGGTGATAGTTGACATTCACTGATTTGGACTTAGCATGATGGTTGCATGCTTAGAATTAGCCTAAAGACTTAAAATGTCAAAATATACATCCTACGTTAAGAACGCAACAAAATTAAGGCATCAGTGGGTTTTGCCTAAAGTCTACTAAATATACTTAATTTAATTTTAAATATTAATTAAATAATTTTATATAGCGTATAATAGTCCGTTGGAATCGTATCAACACGTAGAATTTAAAAACGTGAAAATTGAACGATACGAGGATCAAGATGAGACGATATTGGACAAGATAAGCAACGGGCCAGGGAGGCCCACCCTTGGTCCCCCTTGGCTAAATTCTTTAGAAAGGGAAGGGTTTCCCTTTGTTTTCTTATTCTTTCATTTTGAAAACTTATTCTCCAAGTTTTCTCTCTAGAAACCCTAGCCACCATCACACTACTAGAAAATAACCTAATGCAACTTTTTAAAAGTAACTTTTTAAATAAGTTGCATTTGACTCTAATGTAACTTCGCTAAACACAAAGGTTGCATTTGAATATTTAATGCAACGTTTTTCATAAAAGGTTGCAAAAAATATTAAATTTGCAACCTTTTTATTAAAAAGTTGCAAATTATAGTAAAGATTGCAGCATTTTTTCTTAGAAGGTTGCAAATTGTATTTATATATGTAACTTTTGACATGGTTGCATTAATTATGAAAGCGATATATATATATACAACTCTTTTTGAAAATGGTACGTTGTTAAAAGTTAATAGGAAACTTATTTTAAACGGTTGTGATGGATGGTTGGTTTACACGTGCTAATGATATCTAATTATCTACTTCTAACCATTAATTAATACCTAATTTGTTCATATTTAAAGTTTGAAGATATCAAAAAGCTACGAGTTAAAATGATGTAATTTTAATTTAACTTTAGGATGCATATGAGTGAAACTTTAAATTGATTTTATCTATTATGTAACTTCTGAAAGTTAATTTAACTTACTAGATTCTTTAATATAATTTCTTAAATATAGTTTGTCAACTAAAATAAAAATATTATAAAGATTCATTAATGTGAATTGTGATTTTGTATGTTAGTGTGGTGTAGGTCGCATGCAGGTTCATGACTTCAAATTGTCAACGTGGAAGGAGGCTTCAGCTAAAGAAATTTAATATTAAGATTAGAAATACAAAGTTTAAAAAGAGATCACATGTGGCACACTACTAAAATCCTAAAGAAAGTAGTTCAAATTAATACAGGTGTATTTTTGTTAAAATACACTTTGTAGAATAAACTCACCCAATCCTAAAATCAGAAGTTTTCGTTTGAAAGAGTAACAGGGCTAAAGGCCCATTAAAGGAAAAGAAAGTCACCCGCACTATTAAAGGAAAAAGTCGGAGGTTTGAAGGGGCAGGTTCGACAAAGTTTTGCGCAGAGGAAAGAAAGGGCAGCCTTTTGGTTGTCTGTACTTCACACAACGTGTTCAACCGTGTCAATATTAGAAGATCTGATTATGAGCATGAGGGGCTAGTTCACCGGTGATCATTTTCCGTGTGTAGGGTTAGTGATAAAATTATGTTTCTCTTGGTTTTTATCTATTTAGACCTAAACTTTGATTGTTTGATCATCTCTTATTATTTATGTGTTTGTTTGCTCTCATTGATCGATACAATTTGGATAGTTGTTTGGTAAATCGTTCATCAAATTATTGATCTTAGAATTATTAATCATTGAATTATTTATTATTACATTATCTTGAATTGATGTTTATTAATAATTTAACTAGGTTTGACATTAGTATAACCTACACAAATTTTCACCAGAAAAAAATGTTAGGTTGAGGAATTCAACGAGTATTGAAAAAAATATATTGTCAAGTTTTGATTTGTAGATATTAAAAAACTTCTATTAGTTATTTGATGTTTAAACAAAATTTGTTATGATTAATAAACTAACATCAAACTTGAAAAAAGAAGGTTAAGAACTACTTTTCAAAATTTTCGAACTAATATTATGATAATGCACAGGAACGAAACGTAAATTGCAAGATAATATAAAAAGTTTAGTATTTATTATTTTAAGATAACTACAATAGCATGGTACAAATTATATAGATGCCTTGGATTAAAAAAATAAGTCGTAAAAAATGACATGGTTCACTATTGAAGTTATTTTAATTAATAATAACTTCTATTGGAAAAGACTATTCTCCCTATAATCGAACCTGCGTCTCGTGATATGCGAACTTACAACTTAAACACTGAACCAAAAGTTATTTTTATGACTTTATTTCATAACTAATTTTAATATCCTCTGATTCAGATCTTTAAACTTTAAAAAATCACAGAATAAACCTAGTTATAAAAGGCAGCAGCTCATCGATCTGGAACACAACGTAAGAATCGAAGTCATGAAAATTTGATGAATCGAATCAAATAGATCAAGCTATTCCGGCCGAATCATCCAGATCTACAATTCCGATCGAAACGACAGGTTGTGTGCTATTCTTTTCGATCTCTAAACTTTAAAGAATCACTGATTAATCCTACTTAGAAGATTAGGAACTCATTGATCAATGACCTATAGGTTTTTTGTATTCGCATTAAGAGTCAAGACGTGTAACTTGGTCAACCGAATCGAACCAGTTCAGCCTATTCCAGCCAAATCATCCAAGTCTACAACTCCGATCAACTCGACAGGTTGTGTGCTATTGTTGCTGAATCATCCAAGTTTGTTTAATGTTGCTATATCTATCCTAATAATTAATTACAAGTGGGGGACACGTGTCCTTCCAACATTAACTCTATTCTTTATTTTCCCGCCCAACTTAAGATGACCCGGTTTTAGTGGCTCGCAGGTTCAATTAACCCATTTATAATCTGAGTTTGATTATTTTTTGTTGAATAGTTTGATGGTGTTGTTAAAAAATTAATTTCAGAATAAATATTGAATTTTGGTATGCTAGTTATTAGTTCTGAAGGATATGTTGCTGTAAACTGTATTAGCTACAACTAGATGTAAGTTTCGTATAAGGCATACGAAACAATAGGATTTCACTTGAACCAAAATAGAAAAGGTTTATGATAATGGCTCACAAGACCAAATTGAATAAACTAATTAACCAATGATGCAATCTAGCTTTCATTTACTTTTAGATTCTCCTCTGTTGTTTAAGTCCGAATTAAAGCCACCAAGATTTAATTTCCTCAACATATATGGGATTGCTCAAGTCAATAGTTCAAACTTATAAAATAGTTCAAGTTTTATGTATGTAGTAAATATGCCTTCCTAACTTAGATAACTGATTTAAGAACACATAGAGCCCTGGTGGTATAACTTCCATATTCATTAAAATTTGTTTCGAGTTCATCTAACTGATCTAATATATAATTTTCACTGTTATATTGTTTCTATCATATGTGTTAATCTCCTATTAATAGTGTTTTGGTGTAGGTATAATGTGAATGTTTGATATTTATAGACTATATTAATGATTTTGAATGGAGCACCGGTTTTTAAATCTCATTGTTGCTATAAACTTTAGGATACTAGTGACATGGAGAATGCTAGAAACTGGATGTATATACCTAGACGATTACCTGAGTTTGAAGCAGAGTTACTGAATTCCTTAATGCTTCATTTTCTAAGGTGGCAAAAGGATCTCAAATATGTTGTCCTTGCAAACGTTGTATGAATCGTTATTGGCATCGAAGAGATGAAGTATTTAATCATTTAAAAGGATACGGATTTGTAGAAGACTACTATGTATGGGTTTTTCATGGAGAAACTTCCTCGCAAACAAGATTTAATATCGACATAGATGATAATGAAGATGATATGCATGATGATTTTGATGAATTATTGCATGATAGATTTAGAGATACTATAGATGAAACAAATACAATACAAGGAGGTTTAAATGAAAACGTCAAAAAGTTCTATGAGCTGGTAGAAGATGGAAAGGAAGAGTTGTTCCCCGGGTGTAAAGTTTTTCAAAGCTATCTTTCATCGTTAGACTTCTTCATTACAAGACCCTTCATGGGATTAGTAATGTGGCATTTGATGATCTTCTACGAATTCTACAAGAAATGATTCCAGAGGCAAAACTTCCAGCAAGTTTTACTCAAGCTAGAAAAATCATAAGAGATTTAGGGCTTAATTATAAGAAGATTCATGCTTGTCCAAATGATTGTATGCTTTACTGGAAAGAGTATGAACATAATGAAGCGTGCCACATTTGCCACACCTCTAGGTGGAAACAAGTGAACGAGAAGCAACAGAACAAACATAATGAAAATTCTAAAAAATCTTTAAAAGTTCCGGCTAAAGTTGTTTGGCATTTTCCTTTAAAATCGAGGCTGCAAAGACTTTTCATGTGTTCAGAAACAGCTAAACATGACATGGCATGATGAAGGACGTCCTAAAGACGAAAATTTACGACATCCGGCAGATGGACAAAGCTGGAAGGAATTTGATTCTTTATATCCTCAATTTGCAAAAGAAACTAGAAATGTGAGGTTAGGGTTGGCAAGTGATGGATTTAATCCATTTGGAACAATGAGCGTTGCTCATAGCACTTGGCCTGTGGTGTTGGTTAACTACAATTTGCCTCCATGGATGGCATTGAAACAGGAAAACTTTATGCTATCTTTGTTAATACCTGGACCAGAATCTCCAGGTAATAACATAGATGTTTATTTACAACCTTTAGTTGATGAGCTTAAGGATTTGTGGGTTAATGGGTTGGAGACATATGATAAATCTAAAGACGAGACATTTAAAATGCATGCAGCTTTAACATGGACAATTAGTGATTTTCCAGGTTACTCAATGTTGTCAGGGTGGAAAACAAAGGGAAATTTTGCATGTCCATGTTGTAATCATGAAACTAGTTCAATTTACTTGAAGCATAGTAAGAAAACATGCTATATGGATCACCGTAGATTTTTAGATGCTGACCACCCATGGCGACTTAATAAAAGTGCTTTCAATGGGAAGATGGAAAAGAGACTTTCTCCAAAACCCTTATCAGGTGTCGAAGCTTTGAGTGAGCTGTCTAATTTTAAAAATATATTTGGAAAGACACAAAAGAAGAAAAATGATAGCACTTGCCCATGGAAGAAAAGGTCAATATTTTTTGATTTGCCGTATTGGAAATTTAATAAATGTCGACATAATCTTGACGTGATGCACATTGAAAAAATATATGTGATAATGTGATAGGGACTTTGTTAGATATTAGTGGGAAGTCAAAAGATCACCCAAAAGCCCGATTTGACATTTTAGAACTCAACATTAAGGAAAGGCTTCAACCAGTACTTTCTGCTGATGGTCAACATGTTATCATCCAGAATGCATGTTTTTCAATGTCTTCAAAGGAGAAAGTTAACTTTTGTCGTGTTTTGAAGGAAACAAAATTACCTTACGGGCATGCGTCTAATATTGCACATTGTGTTCATCCTTCGGAAAAGAAATTTTCAGGTTACAAGAGTCACGATGCTCACGTATTTTTACATTACTTGCTTCAGGTTGCTGTGAGAAAATCATTACCAAAGCATGTTGCTATCCCTTTGATTAGGCTGGGTGTATTTTTTCGGAGTTTATGTAGCAAGGTAATTAAGCCCGAGGACCTTGAGCGACTACAATTAGAAATTACAGAAATACTGTGTGAATTTGAGAAAATATTCCTACCGGCTTTTTTTGACATAATGGTGCATTTACCTATACACTTAGTAAATGAAGTTAGGCTTGGAGGACCTGTTCAATATAGGTGGATGTTTTTTATGGAGAGATACTTGTGCAAGTTGAAGTCATATGTGCGAAACAAGAGCCGACCAGAGGGATCAATAGCAGAAGGGTATTTGATTGAAGAATGTTTGACTTTTTGCTCACGTTATATGTATGTAGCAAATGCAAGACTTAATATGGGTGCAGAAGATAGTGATGATTTGGAGGGAGAAAATATATCAGGCGAACCAATATTCGTGAATGGTGGCCATCCTTTTGGAGGCAAAAAACGAAGACAGGGCACATATGTCAATTTAGATGTTAATTTACAAGAACAAGCACATCGTTATGCTTTATTCAATTCTGATTGTGCACAAGTTAATGACTATATCAAGTAAGCATTTCATAGCCTTTTATTCCTTCAAAATATATGTTAGTATTTGTTATTTCATACTCATGTCATATTTATTTAAATGATGATGTAGTGAGCATGAAGCTTATATTGAAAATCAACCCAGACAAAGTCAATGGGCACGAGCACAAAACCATAGTCATGATTTCACCACTTGGTTCAAAGACAAAGTAATAAATAATGATGTTCCAGATCATATTTTTTGGCTCGCTAAGGGTCCTAGTCCTACATCAAAGAGATACTATGGGTATTATGCCAATGGATATAGGTTTCACGCCAAATCACGAGATGCTAAATGTAAAACTCAAAATAGCGGTGTTTCAATTACAGCTTTAACTCCTAGCTTTGCGAGTTCTCGAGACAAAAATCCAACTGTTGGGAATGTTGACTACTATGGTAGAATTTTGGACATAATTGAACTTGATTATTGGTCAAAGTTTAAAGTTGTATTGTTTCATTGCGAGTGGTACCAACTTGAGAAAGATGATTATGGCTTAACATGCGTCAATTTTAAAAAGTTTGCTATTCAGATGATCCTTTTGTCATGCCTTCCCAAGTAAAACAAGTGTTCTATGTACCAGACCCTATAGTAGATGGTTTGCATTATGTTATCAATACGGTTCCAAGAGATGTATATGACTTCGATGAAGAAAATAATGAAGCTGATGGTGGCTCCTATTGGTGTGAGAGTAATGAAGATAAGTTGGGTTCTTTTGTACCTGCTAGTGAGCAAGAGACAAATTTGACAAGAGAAGATATCCCTCCTATTATAGTTGATGCAAGTACGAAATTAACTGCTATAGATGTGGTAGATAGTGAGAATGGTGATGATTCTGATGATGATGATACATTATGGGATTGGATGCACGTAGAAGAAGATGTTGGTAATTAAGTTATTAAATGGTTGTGTAATGTCTTATTGACTTTAAAAAGTCAAAACTGTTAATTTGTAATCAAATTAACCAAGTAGTGTTTTGAGAATATTTGAAATGGTTGTGTAATGTTTTATTTGACTGTAACTAATTTTAGATTTTATTATATAAAATAGTTAAAAACTAAGCTTTAGTAGTGAGATCCAGTGTTTTTTCCCTTTAAAATTCTCATATGTATCCAAAATGTTTATCTTCTTCTTTTTTTTTCTCAACCCTCACTGCAAAGATTTCATCGATGGCAACGGACAACTTCGATAATGATAACTTCATTTTTCTTTCTTCAATCTAACTACTCTATGGGAGAAACTTTAAAAGGTCAAAGCTACAAGAAAGTTGATTAGTCGAATAGTTTGCTTAACAAGATATTTGGTCAACCGGAGGGTTCGTTGACCCTCTGGACCCTCCCCTGAATCCGCCGATGAGGAGAGGTTAGTAATTTAAAATAGATACATGAAAAAATGAGACCCTGTGAAAATGTTAGTTATTAATCTGAAAATTATATATTTTCCACAAATACTTGTTCCCTCCTAAAACCTTCCAGAATATTTACGGTTCCCTCCCTTTTTTCCACAAATCAGATAGTTTCCAAATTCATTCCCTTGTATTCACGCATCTGGTATCGATTCTACCTTCATCATCGACTTCAATGACTATTTTCAGGTAATCATCGAAAGTGTTCAATTAATTTCAACTGGTAATCACTAACACGATGGGGTTATTTTGTTTTGCTTTACTCTTAGATAAAAATGAAGATTGATTCGCCTCATCTACGTCATATGAAAGTCATCTGTTTCTGAACTTTCGTAATCTCGATGAAATAAGTTGATCATATTCAGGTAATCTTGCTTATTTATTATCAAGCCCTAATCTATAATCAAGTACCAAACTGAATTTGCATCGGTAAAATTTATCACTTTTTTTGTTGATTTCTTCTTTATTGGTGGAATGAAATAGTTGATCTGTGCTGCAATAGATTGACGATTTGGTGGCTGAAATTGTTAATTTAGTTGCGTTGGTTTGATAACTCATTTGAGAATTTAGTTGCTGTGATCCGGTGATTGTTGTAAATGTAGTTGCTGTCATTTGTGGTTCTTTCTGTAGACTTAGATGCTGTTGTTTGGTGCTTGATTTTGACTTCTGAATTTTGTTCTTGATTAATGTTGCAATGAGTTGGTTTGTTTTGAAATGACTAATTTGATTTTTGTTTAGTGTTACAATGACTCTTGTAGATTTAGTTGTCATATGTATGTGTACTTATTTTGTGTTTACATATAACTTTGGTTTATAAGTGTTGTCATTTGTAGTGTGCAGAACAGTTATTTATTACAACATGCAATTATTCCCAATTTCATATTTATAGATACATACTATAATGCCTACGTGTGTATTTGTTTTAATGTTTTAGAAATGGGTTAACATATACCCTATAGGTATGGGATCGCAATTACACTACTCGTTCATTGCTATTCGTAATTGTAGAGATTGGTGTTGAACATTTTTATTGTTATTGTGGCTATCATTTACTCTATTCTGTTGATAAACTGCTCAATTGTACGTTTAACAGGTATAATGGCAAACAAAGGACAACTAAATGATTATGAAAAAATAAACTATTGAGGGTTCAAGAAAACCAAGAAAGACTACGTGTTTCGGGAATTAAAAATATTGCAAAGTCATTGACAAGTTTGGTAGAAAGTAAAAAAAACAAAGAAAAAGAAGGTGAACACAACAAATTCCAAAGCAAGTGATATAGACTATATTCATGAAATGGACGAGGATAGTGGCGAAGATTATCTAGAGGTTGCTCGGCGTGTTGAAGTAGCCAAAAAAGTAATAAGGTTATCTATTATTTTATTTTTATATATTTATGCTCTAATGGAAATTATATTTGTTATAGCAACATCGTCAACAATATGTAGCACCAATGTCCATGAACAAAATTGTTAACTTAGCAAAGAAATGTCGAGTGATCGCTTCAAAGGTCTCGGATTCAGGGATAACAAAAGAGAATCCTTTTAAATCAACAATTACCATGGGTGAATTAATTTCAAGTAACAAAGGGACAAGGCAAACAAAGGTATTCAAACAAAATTTGACAAAGCCTACTTATACTAAACGCGGATCAAAGAAGGGTTTGGTTCTTGTTGATGAGGATGATGACATATTTCATGGTATCGTTTTCATAATATTAAAGTTCATTTATTTAAGGAGTTATACATAGTTAGTCATACAACTACTTAATTGAAATATTAATTACTTATATATATTTCTTTTAGATGTTAATGAGGTAGACATGGAACCAACATGTTTGGAGGATGATGGGAATGAAGGGTATATAGTGAGAAATCAAGGTACTTATGTTTAGTGATTAAACTAGTACATTTTTTGTTGTATTTTTTTTTGTAATTTATATTTATTGATAGTGTTTTATACTTGTATTTACAAGATTACGTTGACCAAGATGATGAATATGAGGACGTGGACCTTTTTGCATCTGCAAACAATGATGATGAGATACAAAGGGATGATAGCCAAAATGATCTAGAATGCGAGGACGATACACTAGTTCAAGATCAATCACGTTGTTCTGAATTAGAAGAAGCAATAGGTTTGGTTTAACTACTTATACCATGTTTTCAGCTTGTTACTAGTTATATATGTTTATATATTATGTATACTTGAGTTCAGAATCTAAAATAAATAAAAGAGGACCAACGATGATGCATGTTGTGCACACACGAAAAGTCGACGAGCGAAAGATCATTATATGTAATGAGTTTGGACAACCTGTGGGACCGGTAACAAATGAGAAGGACGTAGTTGGAGAATTCTCTCGATTTTTGGGTACAATCGCTCGTAACCATTCTTATGCACCATTAATCCATACTTCATGGAAAAGGTGCCACATAAAGATAAAATATGGGAATATGTCTTGGTAAGGTTATAAGTAGTTTTGCTTTTTTTTATTTGTTATATGTCATTTTTAACTAAATTCTAACTTTTTTAAAGGAAAAATACGATGTGCCTCATGCCGCTAAAACTTGGGTTTTAAAGAGTATTGGACACTTGTATAAGGTGCATAAATGTCGGTTTAAGAAAAAATACTTCTATCAACATAAGGACAACAAAACAAGATGGAAGAACCGACCTAAAAATATTCCACAAGATGATTTTTCACAGTTGTTGAGGTTATGGAATAATAAAGATGTGACGGTATTTTTCTTGACGATGTATTTATTTGTAGTATTTTCTATTTAAAGTTTCTTATTATTTTAATCATTTATTTTAATGTGTATTTAGAAGCGTTGTTTGAGGGCTAAGGAAATACGCATGTCACAAAAAAATATGCATACAGCCGGTCCAAAAAGCTTTGCTAGGATTCGTGAAGAGATGGTAAGATTTCTGTTTTTGCTCATGATTTGTGTTTTCGTACGGTTCAAAATGCTAATTTTATCTATTTATGTATGTTATAATGAATGTAGAAAAATGATGACCCAAACAATGAATTGCCTACTTTAACACAAATGTTTGAACGTACACGTAAAAGGACCGAAGGACGTGCGTATCTTGATACATATGATGACACTGCAAAAAAAATTGTAAGTTCTTTCTAGTTTTTCTTTTGAGAATTTTCTATGAAATATCCTGTATGTGTTTAATAATCAAATGAGTTGGACTGAAGGTATTCATCCTAGCATCCTTCTAGTGTTTCAAAAGAAGTCACAAAATAGAACCCTATATGTTGTTCTAATACGGATAGAGAAAAATACCTTAAATTGATCCACCAAATGCCTAAATTATTTTGTTTTGCTACATTTTTGTGTTGTTTTCATGCTGTTTTTGCTGCTGTTATATGCTGATTTTATATTAGTTTCAAGGTTTTTTCATGCTAGTTTATTGCTGTTATTTCACTGCTATTTTTATGTTGTTTGGTGTTGTTTTGAAGACTATTATTCTGCTGTTGTTTCGCTGCTAGTTTCGTGTTTTGTTACTATTTTAATGTCATTTTATTGATGTTTTCATGCTAATTTGTTGTTGTTTGGAGACTGTTATTAGGCTGCTAATTTCATGCTGTTTGGTGCTAGTTTCATGCTATATTTTAATGTTGGTTTCATGTTGTTTTGCTGCGGTTTTAGAACCTATTTTAGTTTCATATTGTTTTGAATCAAATCTGTAAAGTTCTTATAAATTGCGGTTCTTGATGTGATTATTTTCATTAAGGTGGGTTGTTGCAAAAAGGTTTCTTGAGAAGTAAACTTGTGATCTTGTATTGCCAATCTTGGAGTCAATTTAAGTGGGTTTGACTTTATTTAAGGGGTTTTTTTCATAACGGTTGGATCTTTATTTCATTGAGAAGTAATTAAAGCTCAATGGGAAATACTTGTGGTTTTGTTGAACTTCTTTCAAACTGAACTAGACTCATTTGTTCATGCTAGCAAAAAAAACATATAAATAGATAATGAAATGTAATGTATAAATGCTATCATATCATTTTTTCAACTACACATCATCTGTATGCCATTGTGGGTATCATTTTGTATGCTAGTGAGAGTAATTTATTTATCAAGATTTCAGAATTTATTTGGCAATGCTTCTTAATTAGATTCAAATAAATAAGATTCAAGATGTATGATGTGTTTCACTACATCTTTTATATTATTTGCTTGGCTTATTGATTGTTGTATTATTATAATATTTTCTCTTGTATTTTGAAGGAACAAATGAAGAACTACAAACCACCAGAAAATGAAAGTGTTTTGGTCGATCCTTTTACGGTTGTAATGAATAAGGAACATGATGGCTACCTTCGACTTTATGGCAAAGGTGTTACTAAGAAAATGTTAAAAAAAATGGATGGTGGTGAGGAACAATATATGATCCCGGGGAGGTTTAGAATCATTTAAAGCGAGCCTTGAAGTTGAAAAAACACAGTTGCTTGAAATGCGAAAAGAAATTGAAGAGGACCATCAAAGGAAAAAAGCTGAGATAGAAGGTATGCGAAAAGATTTTGACAGCCAACGAGCGAACTTTGAAGCTACAATGCGGGATATTATGGAAAAACTACCTACTGGAACACTTCAAGATCTTAGAGATGAGTAGAAGGTGTTTGTTACTTCTTATAATTGTAATTGACAAACTTGGTTTGATTATGTTGTTATTTTGAGATTAGACATATCTAAGTTACTATATATGAATATATATTATATTTATGTTATTATCATGTTGGTGCAATTGATATACCATGCATATTATAAGAAAATTTCATATTTCAAAATAACAAGCTGTAAAGTTGTATTGTTTGTAAATAAGGTTGCATTTATTGTAGCTAAATTCCTAAAAAATGTTGCATTTGATGTAAATAAAGGTTCCTTTTTATACTAAAAATATAATAATAGTTGCATTAGAATGTAACAAAGGTTGCATTATAGCATAGCAAACGTTGCATTTGAGGCGGCAAAGGTTGCTTTGTGAGTTAGACATGTTGCATTCAAAAGTAAAAAAAAAGTTGCATTAGCTTGTAAAAACAGTTGCATTTTAAAAAAGTTGCATTTGAGTAGTAAATGCAACTTTTGTGAGAAAAGGTTGCATTATCTAAAAAAAAGTTGCATTAGGTCTAATGCAACTTCATCTAATGCAACCCTAGATAAAAGGTGCATTAGGCCTAATGTAACCTTTTCAGGACCTAATGTAACTTTTAAGCGAGGTTGCATTATCTTTATTTTCTTGTAGTGAATTTTTTTAACTCTCGTTCTCATCATCAACACTCAATTTTGATGTTGTTTGATCATTGAAGTTTAAATATGGTTAAATCTGGTCTCTCTTTATTTCCCCGTAAGAAAAACGTTTGTTTGATGATTTTTAATTGTTGTCTAATCTTGTTATTGATGATATTAATCATATAACATCAAAATCATCACCTAATACTGTTTCCTTCTTGGGTTTGGGCATTGAATCGTGAAGAATTAGGCATTTCGAGGTGTTGATTCTTCAAAATCGGTAAAAGACTAGTTTTTTATGTTCATATGTTCTTGGATTTATTGTATTGGGTTGTAAACTGAGAGATCTGATCTTAATATACATCTTGGGTTCATAAACTCTTATTAAAAACGTCATCTTCATTCTCAAAATTGATATACGCATTAGGAATTGGATCTATGTATTAATCAACTATAAAACGCGAACGGAAGATTAAAATCATAACTACTGGAATTGAGACTGGACATTTTGATAACTTGAGAGTCTAATACAATGGTTTGGTCAAATAGTACATGGAATGATCAATTTTCTTGGGCTCGGGTCAATGGTGGTCAAAATTATAGTCATGGGGTTCGAAAGACAAAGTTGAATTTTGTACAGCTTGCTGTCAGAAAAATAGGACATTTTATACGGGTCATAACTTGGTCATACGAAGTCCAAATATGCCAAAACTTTTTCTCTAAAATCAATTTCAGAGAGTTCTCTAACTAACCCATGTGGGGTCTTGCGTCTTTTCGACATGGTTTTGTCCTTCAAAAGCAATAAACAAAACTGAAAGTCAAAGATGTTAATTTGGCAGAAGCAGAATGTTGGTTGTTCTCATTGATTCATGCTCCTCATATTCATCCGTTTGAGCTGATTCTTTATCTAGAAGTTATTTTAAGGTTTTATCTTTCAAACGGTGCCTATTATATGACGCTTCAATATCATTTGATCTCCAAACAGCATACATGAGACCGGTGCACGATCAGCTCTACAAGCTGAAATATTTTTTATAAAACTAAATGTTAAGATTTGGTCTAATAAACTAAAAAAGTTAAATTTAAGTTCAAATATATATTTTAAAACATTTAAAAAAATAACATTAAGGTTAATATGTCATGAAACTTGGATTAATTATCTGGAATCTCAATGACAATGATACATGCTAAGGACTTGAAAATTGAAACGAATCAGTATTGGGAACTTAAGGTTGGACATTGGACTTAGAATGATAAATGAATCATGTTTTCTTTAAATAAGGACATGGTGGACATTAAATACTGGACTGCAAGGATTACACCCAATTAGGTCTTCTCGACCTTAGTAATCTTATCTTGTTTTGTATCTATAGTTATTTGTTATACTTGTTGTGGCTTTGGATTGTGCTCTTATCGGGTGAGTTTCAGGCCCTTTTAATATGTTTACTTGAGGGAAAGCATGCTCATTTTATTTCATGTTAAACTTTGTTTTGGACTTGGATTGTACTGTCATGTGCGGTTTGAGTCATAGGATCAACTCTAGATTTCCTTCATGAGTATTGGGCTTTTCTGGACTTGTATTGGACTGTCATGGAAAGATATTGTTAGTACTAAGGGTTGACACTCCACACTTGTTATCGATAGGCTAGCTTAGATTGATGTGGCATGTGCGTGCCTTTGGGTGAAATAATCTGGTTATTTGGACTTGGACTGGTCATGAGCTTTTGTGGTTGCTATGATTCTATTTCTCTTACACACATATTTGTACATGACTCAAACGGAAATTATTATACTTTTAACCTCTGAACTCACCAATGTATGTTGACTTTTTAGAGCATGTCTTTTCAGGTAATGTGCTTAGGTACTTGGACAATGGACTTTAGACGAGACGCTCCTTCAAGAGCATTAGACATTGGAACATTACTTTTGGAAAATATGATACTGTTGATTTGTAATTTGTTTGGATTGATCTTGTACTGGTTGTTTTGGTTTGGAACTTGTTTAATTTGTGCACTTACAGAATAACGTTATGGTATTGATTGTTCTTAACACTTGTTCTTTATGTAAGGCGATGTCATGATCCATTACCGGGGAATTCCTTTAGAGATTCTCTTAGGCCCCAACGTGTTATGATGGTCCCGTCCGTCACACTCCTCGTATTTCCGCTACAGTGGGTGGTGGTGTGACAGGCTCTGCCCCTTAGACATTGCCAGAGGCTGCCGCTCCCTGGAACGCTATCCTAGATCCTCACCAAGGTGGTGTTACCCACTTGGAACCCCAGTATATCGAAGATCATAAAAAACTTAAACAAGTGTGCACTCCGCACCTCCTGACTTGTGGATAGATATTATGATCATATTGGTCATCAGTCAATTCAATTACACTAAAATATCTAATAGTATGTATGTATGCATGTGATATGAGTTATAAAGGGTAGTGAGGGTTGCGGGTCCTAAAGGAGGCCGAGGGAGATTAAAGGGATGGTCCTATGGTGATAGGGAGGAGTTGTGGAAAGGATAGGGGTGCCTGCCTTGGATTAGCTTTGGGGGTTGGTGTGAATGTATGAAGAAATGAGGATAAGAAGAAATGAGGCGGTGGTTATGATGGCAGGTGTTAAGGTGGTTGTCGATGAATATTTCAAAGTGTGACCTTACATGAAATGTTGAAACATTATCTCCATTCTTTCTTATCTTGATGGGTAAGTTTAGATAATATATTAGGGTAGGTATTTTGGTGAGTTTAGGTACGTAATATAGGTGTGTTAACTAGTTTTGGTTGGTAAATGTTAATTAGTAGGAGCTAGGTATAGGCTTAAGTTAGTTACTAAGGTGTATGAGTAGGTTTTATAAGAGATCTTGGGTTAAAAAATAGGTTTGTTTTAAGTGGATAAAAATCTCATAGCCATAAACTTTTTAGCCATGTGTGTAGGTTGTACTGACAAGTGAACTTATGATTAGACGAAAAAACTATTTTAATACAGATGAAATTAAAACCTATGTTTTTCAAGGTTATCATAGATACCTCAATCGGATTCAACTCAAATGTTATCAAGTTTAACGTATGAATTTATGTGTGTTTTCATGTACCCGAAGAAAGATCATAGAGTATAACCAAAAGAGTTCAATTCTTTTTTTTGTTGTGGAATCACAAGAAACTATCATTTGACAGTTATACTCTTAATTCAAATAATGCTTAAAATTGCTTTTTTCCCACGTGAAATTTTAGAGAAAATTGTTTGTTAATGCAATTTATGATGAGACTAATATTTTCCAAATTAATGTGGCTAGCTTTATAAATGGCCAGTTTTTGCAGCTCCGCTCCAACTAGGGCCTCTGTCCATTGGAACGCGCTCTTAGGGACGCTACCTCTGGAGCCCTGCAACGAGGTGTGACACCCATGAAGTCCACGTGGCTTTCGGAATTCACCCTTAAGAAATTGTAAGATTCTATAAGAAGATCACAATAAACTCAAACACACGTGCCTACGCACCTTCTAACATGTTTGATAAATATATAATCACATTGGTTGATTAGTCAATCCAAATACACTAAGATATCTAACAGTCCGCCCCCTATGAAATGAGATGGTGGTATGTAGGAAGGGTTGTGTGCAATGAATGTCATAGATGATAGATGTGCTGAGGCTAGCCTATGTATAATGGGGTCTCGCTACAATTGTCGGTTGTTTTCATTCTTCTCTAGTTTCAATATGAAGCCAAATCGTCATGTTCACATTCGGGAGATTGGGGCTGAAGTTTCAAATTCAAATATGAATCTCGATCCAATATCTAAATCACCATATATATCTTTTAGTTTGATAAAGGCCGAGTTTTTGTATACCAACAAGAATTGCAGTAAATCACGAGATTCGGACATAAAGGTCACAAAATGTACTCCATTAATATACCCTAATGAGTATAAAAAAATGTATATGATATTGAACAATGGTGGTGGTGGCGAAGAGGAAACCAGCTGGAATTGTTCGATTACGATTAAAATTCAAAATATTTGATTACGTAAGAGCTTGTAGAAAATCTACTCCATGAATATACCCCCAATGAGTTTTATTTTTTGAATGATCTTGAGGTAAAAAAAATATGACTATAAAATAAAGTAAAATATTAGACTTTAGAAAAAATCAAATGTACATAAATGAGGTAAAAGATATTCTGTTGAGATAATATTAATGGAAGAGCATGTATGTTTTAAATAAAAAATTAATATACGTATGCTTAAAAGTTTTAGTAATTATCTTTATAATTAAAATTCTTTTGTTCTAATCCCAAGTTACCAAAGTAAAAGGCAACCTCTGGAACGTAAATTCTTTGGTTCTAATCAATGTGAAATGAATGGTTTTTCGTTCATAAGCCATTGATTGCTAAAAATCATTTTCAAATTTAAGTATTTTGATAATAAATATATAATATGCTTAAATTTTGAAATAATAATTATAAATCGTACCAACTTTCTAAGTTTCAAATATGGTTTTGACTTTAGTAACTTTCAACTATTTTAGATCCTTTCATCTCTTAAAAATCTAGAATTGGTTTGTTTTATAATTTGAAAATAATCTATTTCTATATATAATACTAAAAAAGTAATTAGAGGAACATTTGGCACAATTCTACACCCCCTATTTTATTTTTTCCGCATCTCTCTCCTCTTAAATAATTACATAAATTAAGAAATATTAAATAATTTAATTTTTTTAGATTAAATTTTTAATAAATTAAGAAAAGATGTCTTTTTATTAATGTTATTTTTAAAAAACAATTTATTATAACAATTAATTTCTTTTCTAAAAACCTCAATCTTTTTAAAAATATAAAATATTTTAAAATTGGTATTTTTAAAAAGTAAATTTTTTATAAACTAAAACCATTAAAATTAGGAGTTATTATAAAAAAAATTTAAAATAACATTTTTAATATGGTTTGTTTGGAAAAAAAATGTTTAACTTTTTTGGTGAAGAAAGTTTAAACAAAAGTTTAAAAATTGATATCGTTATTTTATTAGTTATAGTTATTACTCTATGTAATTTAATCATATCTTATTTTAGATTATCATTTTATACTTTAAAAATTTTATTATGCTTAATATTTTATTTTTTCAACCGTTATAATACACGGATTTACTAAAGTTAGTATTAAATAAATAATAATCAAAACTAATCAGAGATTTATGAAAATTATAGTCCGATCCAACCCGATTCAATACTATATCTCTATATTTGATTACATGGTCAAAATAATTCGAAATTGATCTAATATTGCACATAACTTTTCATTGTATATTATTCAAATCTTAATTTTTCATACTAATATCCTCACACCCACTCATATTTAGCTCATGATTTGAACCGTCAAAGTATTCATTTTAAGTCTAAAAGAAAGTTTTATTTGACTGTATATTTCGCTATGACAATAAACAAAAGTTTAGGTCAATCTCTGTCAAGTGTCGACTTATATTTGAAAGAGCTATTTTTACGCATGACACCTTTATGGCATCTGGTCGCAAGTTAAAGTAAAATTGATTGAAATTTTACTTTGGATAATGAGTGTAAACCTACTAATGGTACTACAAATGTAGCTTACAAGGTGTTTTTGCTCCATTTGTGACCTTATAATCAAAAGTTGTTATGTCTTATTTAATATATATCACACTTGATTTTATTTTTATTTTTATGTATTTAATAATTAACTCTTCATACTTCGTGTAATACATAGGTAACTGAAGCTAGTATAGTAAATATAATACTTTCAAAATGTGTTACACTGATATTATATAATTTATAGAGCCACTACACACTTAAAATTATCATGTGAAGACACAAAGTCAATCCCTATTCATATTTGCAATCTTGCAATATATCTATATATATATATATATATATATATA
>JACCIY010001424.1:0-33387 GCA_025506505.1 Flaveria sonorensis
AATGGATGCACAATTTGAGGAGATGAGAACAATATGCCGTGGTACTCGGTCAACCACCCGTCAAATATTGATAAGGCGGTGAAGAAGTCGATTGGCGATAGTGGCACTTTAGGAACAAGCCTATTCTTGTTGTGTTGGCCCACAAGGAAGGGAGTTGAGCCCAAATGCACTACACATGATGTGGATTTGGGGAAGCACTGCTTTCCCATTCACCACAGCTAGAGAGGAAGCATTATGGAGGGATGAAGCATGGAGGCTAGAGTTGCTAATCAGTGGCATGGACCCAACCATACTCAACTGGGTCGGTTCTCTTTTTACTTCTTATACTTCTATGATAGACACGAGGGGCGCAGATGGGCCTAGGCAAACCTGTCCTAGGCCCAGCTCAGTCCTTAACCGAGGATAACCCAGGTCCATGCTCGGTTAAGACCGATCATGCCTTTATTTTTGGTACAGGATCAGGATTTTAAGACTCTTCTGGATTGTTTAGAACCATGCTATTTATACTGTATCTAGGCCTAATTAGGAGGGGGCTTAGTGTTACTAATCATTTTCCAAGTATTAAGCAGATTTATTTATGTTTTAGGCAAGAGAAGAAAAATACATCTTCTTGTATGGAGGGGATGACATCGAGTGGATTCGCAAGTTCACAAATAGTGCAAAGGCCATGGCGAAAGCTGCACGCATCCCATTAGAGATGGCTTATGTTGGAAAAAGCAAGAAAAGAGAAAATGTCCGTAGGGTGATTTCCACCATCAGCGTTGAAAAGCTTAGTTACTGTTGGGAAGACACCACCCTGATATGGTTCTTCTGGACCCGAATAGAGAGCATGTTGTTCTCCAAGATCCAACTCAAGCGCGCTGATGATAAAGACCTCATTATGCTACAAATCAAGAAACTACTCAGCTATGACAAGGATGGATCATGGGCTATGCTTTGCAAAGGATCACAGATTTTGACCAGTGGTCATGGATCCACCATGTGGCAAACCCCTGCTGACTTTGACCTATGGAGTGAACACATTCCCTTAAAGGGCTTCGATTTATCGTTTAAAGATTACCATGATAAGCTTCATGTTGCAGCAAATAACTGTTGTCGATTTGAGTTCCCTATTGCAGCAGGTAGAATCCCTGAAGGTATGCGGTGCCCTGAGTGTCATCGGTTGATGGAGAAATACATTGCTTTCCTTTGCTGTCATGACCAAACCGGCCTTCTAGAACCCTATTGATCAAGTAATGCAGATATACCAATCTAGTAACATCTAATGCAAGTTATTATAAGTAACCAAATAAACAGCAGCAAATGATTGTTGCGTTACTAGTGCGCCAAAATAAGAAATATGAAGAGTCAATCCTTTTTTTACCTAAGTGCAATCTGATAGGTCTAAAGTCTAAACTTATGTACGACTTAGACCTTCTTTTCTTTTCATGTAATAAAGTAATATATGAATCTTGAATAAAAGCATACTCCTGTTGAATGCATAGGAGATAAATATGAACCTAACAATTATAGCATAATTCAAGCAATACAACCGTGTAACATGTATCATGTATTTGCTACAGTGCTACAATGTGTTTCCAAATTGCAATGGTTAGATCCAAAGTTAAACCAAGAAGAGTAACCGTATATCGATCATATGTATTATAGCGTTACATAAGGGCTCAATATATAATAATAATAATAATATTACATTTGAATATCATCTAATAAGCACATAACTAGCTAAGTTACCAACAACTGTGTAAACAATTTGATCATTTTTACTAGTCTAACATTTGATAATCATGTAAGTAACTATAAGATTGAATTTAACAAGATTACAATCTATTTGTAACAAATATCAGTGCAATGATTAATTAGATAGAAATCAACCACCATGTGGATTCAAATCTTTGTCAGATATGGTTAATTCAACTTCATAAACAAAACTTATGTATTACTGTAGAGAATACCTAATTTGTAAAAAATGATATTATGCGTTACAAATATGATCGAATGATGATTGAATTTGGAAATCACAGTTTTCAGAAAACGGGAATAGAGAGAATATACTAGCCTAAAGAGAAAGGTGCTGCCGCCAGTTGCTGGTTGATGGTTTTATGGCATTTCTCCGGTGACAATTCATGTAGTTATTAACGGATTTCAACTTTTGATATTTCACAATAGTCCTCAAATTTCACCTTATATGTTGTTGATAAGAGAAATTGGATTAAGTTATGTTGCATTGTAGTTGAATGGCCATCATGCATAGATTATACCCGTTGATGGAACAAGTAACAGCTAGACATTACCTAGTCATACAAAATCAGTACAAACGATTATGCATCGTGTATCATGAAGGCTCACCTCGGCATTAAAGACAGTTCCAAACACCGTGAAGAAAAGAATCGTAGCCACATTTCCGTCATTTAGAAAAGGCGTAGTACATTGTTTCGCTTAGCTTTTGCTTTACTTAGGGTTTGGGAAGGAGCTAGATCGATGCACACAGTTTTGCCTTACATTTTTCGCATGAACTTTACTTTACCTTTTATCGTTTAACTAAGCCAGATTGTTTTAATGTACCCAGTCATAACCAATATCGGTTGTAAGCATCATGTATTAGGCTGAAGCCTCTATGGCCCCGTAAACACTCTTACAAGTAACGATCATGTTGGTAAACTCTTCTTAGATATATTCAAGTATTCAACATAAGGCATGTGTTACATGTGGATCATAACTCATAAGTATGAGATAAATAAGTATTAAGAGGGTGGGAGTGAGAACTGACGAGAGTGCCAATATAAGAAAGATGTCTCGCAGGGTCAACCCGGAGAGGAAAAGCATTTGTAAACCCCAATTGGTCTTTTTTAAGAAGAATAAATGTGACATATGAAAACCACATATTTCCAGTGTTCTTTGATGATCAAAATTAGAATTTGTAAACCACGTAATGAAACAAACACGAAATTCATAGCCAACAAAGACACGATTATCGCATACGTATTTTGGGGATCACATGATCAATTCTTGAAGAATAATCAATATAATAATATATATTTTTTTTTTACTTTGGTTACAGTTGTAGTGGCTCATTGTTTTAATACAAATAAAAATAACTTGATGATAGTGAAGTTAGTCTTAAAATAAGTAGTTTGCATATTCATTACTATAGTATCTCACTTGTTTGACTGGATACTGAACACCATGAATACACTTAGAAGATGACATTTATTAGCCTTAGCTATAACTTTTTCTTTGCCCGTGTAACAATTAGTTACAACATTTATAATTTAGAGAGCATAGATTTGTCACACTGAGATCTCAGGTTCAATTCCTCAGTCACTTTCGAAGCTGAATCAACTATCGATTCTTGATGTGAGCAATAACAACTGACGGGTAAGATTCCTACCGGTGGACAGATGAACACGATGAACGAATTGAGTCACTTATTGGTCAAAACTAAAATATCTTAGGAAGAGGGGTTAAAAGGATGAAATGGAAGAAAGGGACACAAAATGACAGTTTTGCCCTCATGTGCGTGACACATGACATAACTTAACGTTTGAAATTAACGTTCGTTAGCGTAAATGACGAAACATGTAACGCAACTTAAATGTAAAGGAAAATTCTTGTAATTTCCTTAGTTAAATGACAATTACTGAAATTTGGTATAAAGTTGAAGGACGAAAAATGTAATTTGCTTATTACATAATATTTATGCTGAGAGACATAAATTATTATCAATCACCTTTGACATCAAGGCCCCTATAGCTCAGTGGTAGAGCGCCAGTCTTGTAAACTGGAGGTCTGTAGTTCGATCCTGCATGGGGGCAATTCATTATCTTTTAATCCAAATGTTCATTTCAATTTTTCAGTATTATAGATCTTCATCCCTAAAACCCTAATCATCAATTCTCAATCAAGATCACAGATCCATTCTTATGTTTTTTCATCTTGAAGCTCTCATCGATGGCTTCCTTAATCCATAAGCTTGTTAGAAATCAACCCCTCAGCAGAACCCTAATTGCAGATCTCAACACACGAATTCTCTCTTCACCGACACGTTTACTCGATCCAAAACCCGACCCACCCATCGATCCGATACCCTTCTTCAATAACCTACCGAAAACGACTGATGAATTGAACCCTAATCCTCTTTCGTCAGCTGTTTACCCTAGTTTTGCGTTTCAGGAGCTGATATTTCCGTTGCTCAATTGGGGATTTTCGATCTGTTTTACCTGAAGATGATGGTGGTTATGGTGATGAAGAACGAGGGATTTGGGCTGATAGTGTGAAGAAGAAGAGGAAGAAGAAGATGAACAAACATAAGTTAAAGAAGCTGAGAAAACGTTTGCGAAGAAAGACATAATTGAGCTTGATTTCAATCTGGTGAGAGTTTTAGGGTTTCGGCTTTTAATGGATTGCTTATTGAATCTATGAGAATGTTAGTTTGATTACGTGATATCTCCACTTTTGCATTCCTTCAGGTTCTGTTTCTTGTGTTCATTGCTCGAATTGAATGGTTTCAACAAGTTAATTGACATCTACTTTGACCATTAGCATCTGTAGAACACTTACATTGTGAGTTGAAACATCGAGATCAACTAAATTGGTATCTTCTCTCTTTTTTTTGTGGAGGTTTTTGGAGTAATTTGATGCGGATTGAACATACCATCCATCTTTATGAGCTTAATTTCTGTTTAAAGCCAAATTATGCCCCTTGATTTCGTGGTCTGATGTTTGATAAATACAGTATAGTTGCTGGAACTTGTTGTTTGACGTGCTATTGAAAGTATGTGTTCTAAATTTCATGGTCATTTGATTCCATATCTTCTGAAAACTGTACTGTCTCGTCTTCTTTGTGTTTAGCGATGATAGATTTCACGGGATCTTGTGTGATAAAAGTTTCTTACTTTATGTGCATATGCGGTGGTAGAAACCAAGTAGTTCTCGATCATGTTGGTTAACATGTACTGGGGAAGTATTTATTCAGCATCCTTGTGACTTTTTGATTTCATTACTGCCTACTCTATTTCTTGTAATATTCGCTGCCTTTTAGCCCCCAGAAAGAAAAACTTTTAAGGCAAATCTTAGTGCCCATTAAAAGGGGTCAATTATTTGAATGCGGTGTCTTTTTGATATGTTGTTTGGAGTTTGTATAAGTATTTTGTTATGAATTGACATATTATCATTTCTTGATGATCCCTTGTTTCTACTTGGCTGATTGATCGTAGGACTCTTGTTCAAAATAGAGAATCCATAGTTCCTGTTAATTGCAGAAGTAGTTTAAACAGAGCTCGTATCTGCAATAGTGCATCGACTATGACAAAGACAGTATAGTTGCTGGACTTGTTGTTCGACATGCTTTTAGAAGTATATGTTCTAAATTTCATGGCTATTTGATTATATATCTTCTGAAAGTTAAATCGTCTCGTTCTATTTGTGACTAGTTATGATAGATTTTAATTTATAGGAAATGGGTTTCGAACGAATTATCTTGAAAATTACCAGGCAATAGTGTAGAAGAGAATTTAGGCTTCCTGTAGTCTAGTCTTTTTATTCATCATGTATTTGACTCAATAGATTGCCATTTTTCAAATGATTCTTCCAATGCCATAGTTCATGACCATTAGCATAGTCGCCACGAAGTTAACGTCAAGGTTACACTCTGCCACAAAATAGAATTCTGACTTTTTTCTATCCCAGCGGCCAGCGGGTTGGTTTGGGTTGAACAACAGTTTAAAGAGTTCAATTTTAAGGCTGATGAATGATGATTTTATGCAATGTTGCGACTGTTAGGGTGCAAAGGTGCACATTACAGGTAGCGCACGAGTGAGTCAGGCAGTTTGGGTAAACTGTTATTTTAGTACAGTTTGAATAAACGAGTCAGACACATTTTGTTTACTGTCTTTAGAATACTTCTAGAATTGCTATTGCTTTAATTATGATTATGGGAAAAAATGATTGAGAAACAGTATGCATTAATCTCTCACTTCCAAAGTTGTATTCTTCATCAACTCCAGTTAGGGATGACAATGGGTTGACTATTGGATGGGTTTGGTAATCTTTGTCATGACAATCGTGGTAAAACATGCCTCATACCTGTCTGGTAACCGTTACACAATACCCATTGAGTTCGTGGTTATACCCACTAAATCTTCCGTGGTTATAAATTACCCGTTAAGGTGCCCTTACCCGAGACATGATCATAAACGCACCTTAAAACTGTGTCGAAATATTAAATACTCAACACTTAACGTTTCTATGATTTTTAATATAAATATTTTGGCAAACCGGTTCGGGTAATTGGATGGGTGTCTTCTAATCTCATACCCGTCTCAAACCCATAGTAATTTTAAAACTAATATCATACTCGAGTACCTATCCTAATGTTTTAAATTCATGTTTTCAGTCGGATTCAGTTTTTTTAATCTATCCCAAATCTAGATACTTCTCTAGTTTGTGGTTTGAGTATTATATATTTACTTCATCATCCCTAATTGATCACCCTATGTAAATAAGTAAATATTATAACTTGCAAAATTTTTGATAAAACTACATAGATACATGCCATCAATGGTAATAGATCAATTTGGAAAGCCAATGGGTGGTCTTATTATCAACTTGCTTATGTTGAAGTGTGTTGAACCAAATTTCTGTTATTTTATCTTTTAAAATTAGTTTGAATGGATAAAATAGATCCCAGAATTATCTCCCTAATTTATATCTACACCTCACACCCAATTCTCTTATTTCCCCTCATCAACTTTGTAATAACTTCAAATCAATTTCCTCCAAATTACATCACATGAATAATCACTCTTTCTCAACATTTAAAACTTGGAGAAAGTAGTACAATTTTCAAAATTCAAATTAAACTTCCCTCTTTCAAACAATCTCACTTTTTGTGCGCCATGGCACGTAAATTGGTCCTTCTCGCTCTCGTTTTCATCGCTGTTGTTGGTCTCGTCATAGCTGCCGACACACCTGCAAGCTCCCCCAAAGCGTCACCACCAATAGGTCCCGGAAAGGGCTCAACACCATCGCCATCTGCACGCCCTAAACCATCTAATGCCCCATCTCCATCACGTGGTTCATCGCCTACTTCTCCAACCCCATCTTCACCATCACGTGGTTCGTCACCTAGCCCGTCTGCCGATGAATCAACCGCTAGCCCACCGGCACCGCCACAATCCTCTAAGGCACCGGAATCCTCTGAGGCACCAGATTCTGAGGATGACGCTGATGCCGATACTGATGCTGATGCACCGGCATCTGATGATTTAGAAGCAGAGTATGAAGATTCTGCTATTACGTTAAAGGCAACTATTATACCTGGAGTTGCTGTAATTGTATGTTTATTTTTCCTCTAGATTATGATTGTTATAGAGAATGTGTTAAAGGCTTTATTATTTTATAATTTAGGTGCGTATATGAATGTAATTTATCTGGAAATCAAATTTGGTGAGCTTTCAAAATATTTGGTTCCTTTTATTCATGTTATCATGTATATGTATTGTAATATTGATACGACCCCCAAAATATGAATACATACATCTTTCACACCAAAAAAATGGAATAGACTTATTAGTCTTTCTCTTACATGAAAATTCTTAGAGTTGAAACCCTTTTGGATTTGGTAAATATAAAATGTATATATGAAATTCATCTTTATCAAACATTATACATATTACCTTTAAAAAATATAAAATTTTATATATTGACTTCAACTTTTATGAATAATACTACTCCACTACCTATTTCATAGTAAATACAAATCCTCATTACATTTTGGTTTTACTAAATTAACAAAAAGAAAGAAAGAAATACATGTGCCAATATCAGGGCGGAACTATGTTTTAAAGTATGGGTCAAGTGACCTCATTGATTTTTGAGCCGGTAGTGTAAAGTATAATATTGAATTTTTAAGTGAATCCATTAGTATTTTAAAGTTCACAGATTTGTTGTTGTTCACTGGTAAATGCGCGTGGGAGTGTTTAAAAGGTCGCGAGTTCAACTCTTGCAGAACACAAATAAAAACCCTAACCCCAATTACTCCTTCCACCATCAACCACATTCACCAGACGTCCCTCGCCCCTGTGCCACTGCCCCCATCGACCACATCAGGCTAAAATCGGACGAGACCATCCCCCCCTCCAGCCACCCATTGCCACGTTCTGCCGGCCTGCGGCCTCCTGCCTCCCCGGTTGTGACTGTTGCCATCGAGTGATTTTAAGATTTTGATGTTTTCTAAGTTGCAACTTGAAAGGTTAGTTTTCTATGTTGTTTATTCAAAGTTCAAACACTATACATTGTTTTAGTGATTTTGGTGTTTTCATTGTTGTTATAGAACTTATTTCACTTATTTGTTAGTTAATTTGTATGTTGATTTTGCTATTTAGAAATCTAGAATTTAGTTAATTTGCTTGTTATTTTGATATTTATTACTATATTAGTTCTTTAGTTTATCACAATTCGTGTGATATAATTAACATTTTAGGAACATGAACTCTTTGTTGTTAAAAGAAAACCATTGAATGTTGCTTCGTTACAACCTAAAAAACTTTATGTTCTAACCCGACCCGGAAAATACATTTAACAGTTTAATTATATTCCAACCCTACTTGACCCGGTCGAACAACCTGAAAAAATTTAGATTTGAATAATTTGTTTTTTTACTCGTATTGAAATAGATAAACATTAGAATTAGAGCATGTTTAAAGAATAACATGATAATTTTTCGCTGTGTGAAATTGTTATTTGTTAATAAATCTTATACTAAGATGTACTCTAAAGACTGAGGAGACTTACTTATAAGAATAACTAGTAGGAAGATTTGTATGTTTTTATCGGGAAAACACCTTACGGATAAACATGAGAATTAGAGCATGTTTAAAGAATAACATGATAATTTTTCGCTGTGTGAAATTGTTATTTGTTAATAAATCTTACACTAACGGGGTGTTTGGGATTCCGGTGGAATCCCTTTTTAAATTTTCAGAAGAAGTTTTGAAGAAGTTAAAATTTTTAACTTCTCAACATTTCTTCTTCCCCTCACATCTTCATCTCAATCCAAACACTTTTTCATCTCCTTTGACTTATCTTCTTCTTAGAAGTCAAAAGGAGTTTTCAATAAGCAATCCCAAACACCACCTAAGATGTACTCTAAAGACTGAGGTGACTTAGATGTACTCTAAAGACTGAGGTGACTTACTTATAAGAATAACTACTAGGAAGATTTGTATGTTTTTATCGGGAAAACATCTTACGGCCTTGAGGTGGCACATGGGTCAAATTGATCGATATAGGGTTTGTAAGAAGCTCATGTGTAAAAACAACCAAAAGGATAGAAGAAATTGTAAATATAGAACAATATATGGATGTATAAAGAACACATTATAAGAACCCAACTAACCAAGATTTTAAGGGGACGAAAGTAAACTATTTTAAAGGGAATAACTTTATATATATTGAAAAACTTAAAATACCGGGCCGAAGATAGCACTACTGAAAAGGGGGGGGGGGGTGTTCGGGGCCTCCCCCGACCCTCACTAAGCTTCGCCCCTATCCGCAAAAGAATATCATCACCTCATATATGTCCTTAATGCTCCAAACAGATGGAAGATCAGATATAACAACATCAACGCTGGCAGTTGCATCAATTATATCATATTAAACATAATTTTTGTAGTTATTAACTTATACACGTGTTTGATAAGGTATGACCTTTAATTGGTAGATCACATTTAGTACACTCGGACCATATACGTTGGTGTGTACAACCACGCCTCGGGCTATCTCACCCCATAGCAGTCACTCGAGTCCATCCCCACGAACAACTTAGTGGCAAACGGCCACAGGTGGACCTGTGCAATGCAATGCTTGTGGCTACCTCGTCCCGGTCATGTCAAGGTGGCGTCCGACCTTCCACGTTATAAAAAAAAGTTCTTATTGCGGGTTTCGGAATTAAAAATAATTAACATTTTAATTCATTATTTATTTATGTTTTTTACATGATGGAGATAGGATATAAAGCAATTATTATTTCTAGAGTGAAAGCAAATGAGAGCATGGAGTGTACTTGCATACACCTTAATTATGAATGTTGAAATCTCGTGGCCTTATGGGCCACACCCCATGATTGACGGGCCAATAGCTTAACTTCATGAGCATTTTCTATTATTCTATTAATTTACACACAAAAAAAAAAAAAAATGAAACCCACAAATTCAGGTCGTGAGAATACACATGATTATAATCAACTCATAACACTAGAATACCTTGAAAAAGACACATTGGATATTACTATATCAGTGATATAAATTATATTTATAAGCTGATAATAATCTAATCAATAACATTTCAAACTTTTATTTTCTTTGTCAAAAGACAACTTTACTCATATAATGATCATATAGTTAACTTTGTTTCACTCGATTTCACTACACAAAAGATGATTATGGCCAAATGAGAAAATGTACTTACCTTGTAAAAAAATAAAATGTAAATTTGTAATGACTATACAAGTAAGAATGTCATTGCTACAACTTTGATGACACGATAGTGTCGTTAAAAGAAACAGATACCTTGATGTATATGCGTGTAGAATGTGACCTCTTGTGAAAAGATGGGAGGAAAAGGTCATCGTGCAAGCAAGAACGTAACTAACATGCGGAGAGGGATAGGTAGGGGAAGGATGTTGAAACCATAATTCATTAAAATTATAACTTCAGATTATTATAAAGATAATGGTCCTAAAAAGATATACTAGTGATAAGTGTGTGTCTCGTAACCAAAATGTAAATTTTTTTTATCCATTTAAGTAAATATTGTGACTTATCTATCCTTGAAAATCTAAAAATTAATGTTAGAAAAGTTATTTCAAATATAATTATCTTACACATACAGTTAACTTCTATTCTATATAATAAGTTATCTTATTGACATGGTGTTTGAAAAGCATAAGGTTAAAGGGTCAATTCTTGTACACAAAATAGGAAATTTGGCCAAAAATGAAGCATAGATTAGCGGCAATTATAGAAAAATAGATAGATATTCATTTGGTCAACTCTTTGCATATAATTTCTGGATCCATATGAAAACTCTCTTGATTCATATGCAACCAAGCACAAAGGTTGACATTTTAGTCGAACAAGTAACAAAAACATATAACATGAAAGAAACTCAAAATACAATATTGATGCTTTATATAGTTTATATCCATAGTCAACAACGCGACCCTTTTCTACAAGCGAGTGCACCCGCTGACCGAGTCATTGACGCCACGAGTGTAGATGGTCTGCCACTCAACTCGAGGCTCTTGCATAAGATGAAGCGGAACCTCTACCAGATTCCCTAAAATACGCGCCATTTAACATCAAATCCCCTTCTGATCTCCAATTCCAGTTCTTCCATTCACTCTCCGGTGCGTGCTCATGCTTTGTCACCTATACATTCATTAAATAGTCGATATACATTATAAGTATATTTATACACACGTATATGTATATGTACATGTATGTATATGATTTATATGTTTTTATATTTTACATACCTCCTTGTCAATCTTCTATTGGGTGCCAAAAATCTATTGCCTTGGCTATAGATGGTTGGGGCTGCACTACCTCCAATTGCATACATTTCCCAATGTGTATAGTCATTATTCACCACATGGAAATACCCATGTCTACATCTGCAAGATTACACGTCAAAAGTGATCAAAACCCTTTTTTTTTTAACGTGCGGCAGCAACAAATCAGATAAATCATAACTTATGGTGAACATGTCTTTTAAAAAGGGTATGACAGATTTAATGTAAATCTAAGACCTCTACTAAAGAAAAATCAAGTACTTACCACTTAACCATATCAGTCCATCACTTAAACGTTAAAGAATTGAAATGCCAAAAACTTCACTATCAAGCATGCATAAAGTGGTTGTACTTATACAAAATTAATGTAAGTTTGTATGTGGTTGTACCTTGGCATTCTTTGAACAAGACCTTCACCAAAATGGTTAAAAGCAATGGTAACTTGCATGTTCTTATCTTGAGTATAACTATCACTATGCCCCAACAACATGACCTTATCATGATGAGTCATGTAGTTGTTAGATATAGTGATGATGTTGATCCATGTATGGCATCAATGAGCCCATCATGACAATTAGACAATGAACATGATCAATCCATACATCTCTACTACTTGCAAATATAGATATCCCATCACCATCAGATTGTCTCCACCATCCAGCATGATGTGGTGAGTTCCTTATGTTACCATTACCAGCTTGCTTACAATCATGTATGTGAATCCCATGTATGATGATGTTACTAACATCATGTATGGTGATGCATGGCCATTACCCACATGCACATTCACACCCCTACCATCAATAGTCTTGTGAGAGTTCATCACAAGCTCTTGATTCAACTGGATCACCATGTCACGTTTAAAGATGATCCACAAAGGTTCATCTTGGATCACTGCATGCCTTAGGGTTCCGGGGACCGGGTTGACCGATCGTCATGGCCAGGGTCCGTCACGTATATCCGCCCGTTCCGCCGCCTATCGCGTTCTTTCCGAACCCGATGGCGCAATCGGCAAGCCGCTGGCGGTGATCAACCCAGTGGGGGTCGCATCGCCAGCAGTCGTCGATTGGGTTTCCGGTCCCACGGAGAGGTAACTTAAGCTTCTCCTGGAGGTGTTGATGCTTTGGTGGACTTCATTGATTATTGATTCTGCTGTTTGATTATTTAGTGGGTGATGATGAAGCAATTGTTTAGTGAAGAATTAGAATGAAGATCATGGTGTGATTGTGGTTGCCATTGATGAAGATAGATGTGAGAGTGATGAGGTTGTTAAGTTGAAGGTGATTTTATAGTGATATGGGGCCGTGATTAATGGGGTAATTAGTTATGTGGGTTAATATTTTCTTGGGGTTCTCATGAAGGTGGTTTATATGGTTAGGGTTTGAGGTTTTCAACAGTTGAGGTCAACATGTGAATGTGTGTTAGGATATTTAAAAGGAAAATCACCGAAATTAACTTTTAACCGAACATTTGAATCTTTGATAGAAGTTTCATTTTCAATATAGTTTTTATCTATTTTCAAATAACAGTAAGATGCTTATACTTTATTTTGTTGGCTAACGTGGCTAGTTCCTAGCTGATCCGATCATTGATGTGGTTCCACGTAAGTACGTAAGATTAAACTGGAGCTGACACATGTACTGCCTGAATCCGATAATCCCAGAACTCGGTTGAACCCGTCTAAATCTTCCTAAATTGTAGTCGAGAAAGACTTTTTGTCGCCCCCCTTTAAACCTGGTTAAATTTTAATCGAGTCAATATTATTTTGTCTTTTGTGAAGTCACCTGTTTATTTTAATGATGTAATAAAATTGTTTTGTTGATCGTTAAAAAAATACCTACACTTCTAAAATGTTATAGCTTGTGAATTAAAAAAAATAAGTGTATTGTACATCTAGAGGTGGGCATAAAAACGGGTTCGGACCCGACCCGGTGGACCCGACCCGGAACGGGTACGGGTACGACCCGGTATATGCATACCCGGGTTGGACCCGAAAAAAACCCGTAGGGTTGGAACCGGGTATGATTTTCTAGAATTTCTTAGAACCCGAACCCGACCCGACCCGACCCGACCCGAACCGGTTGAACCCGGTTGTACCCGGTTTCGACCGTTTTTTTTTTTTTTTTTAAAAGTGGCCGTTTTTAACGGCTATATAGCCGTTGGATCGATTTGTGACCGTTTTTTTGTCACTTTTAGGCTTATAAGTTAGTATAAATAGGTGTGGGTTGATATGGTTTAGTACCCAAGTCTCAAACGCAAAAACATACGCAAAAAACGCAAAAAATACCTCCTTTACTCTCGCTTTACACGTTCACTCTCTCGTTTTACACTTTCACTCTCTTCAATCTTGATATGGCTCACTCACAATCTTCCGTTGGTCAAGGTTCGTCCAACGCTCCAACCGTCGTTCGTGTTCTTGCACACAATCGTAACATGGATGTTTGGTGCAATTGGGATATGGTTGAGTTGAGTGACGGGTCTGTAAAGGCTCGTTGCAAGTTTTGTGGAGCTTTGCTTGCTAAAGATTCTAACACGACTTTAAACAAACACATTAGCAAGAAGTTTTGTAAGTCGTTGAAAAGTAATCCGGATTCACAACAAACACAATTGGGTGGAGACGGTGGAATCTTTAATTACGATGTTAATACGGTTCGAGATCGAATGGCGAAGTTCGTGATTCAAGAAGCTTTGCCTTTTAGTCACTTCGACAATCCTCGGTTGACCAACTTAATTCGAGAGACGCTTCAACCTCGTTACACTCACGTAAGTCGTACTACACTTAGACGTTATTGTTTAAAATTATGGAAACAAGCAAAAAATGATTTAATTGTATTATTTGAAAATTTAAATACCGGTGTAAACTTAACTAGTGACGTTTGGTCGGCTCCACACGGTTACCCGAATCGTACCTTTGCGTCACGCTCATTGGGTGGATCCCAATTCATGGCAATTGATGAAACGTACGATTGCATTTGATCTTTTTCCGCATCCACACCGAGAATTTTTTGTTTACTTTTTAGATTGTAATAAGTACTTTTAAATTAGAAAATAAACTTTTTTCAATTGCATTTGATACGCCTCTAACAACACAACCGCGGTTGAAAAATTAAAATTAAAATATCTTCCGATTGCAAACGTTGATTTTTTCATACTCGTTTCGATTTATGTTACATGACGTTTTTTAAAAAAGTAGAAGAAGATATCAAGATTATAAACAACTTTGTAAGGATACGCACTCTAGATTTTTAGGTCCTAATTGGGATGTACCTACTCGGTGGAATTCGACTTGTCACATGTTTGAATGTGCTTTAAAACAAAAGGGCACTTTGAAAGCTTTTCATAATAGTCTTTCGGATAATGGTGAAGCCGACCCATTTCCGGATGCGGGTTGGGAGAATCTTCAACGTCTATCCGAGTTTCTTGAGGTTTTTAAAAACTCAACACAAAATTATCGGGAGTTTATTATTCCACTAGTTATTCGGTGCTTCAAGAACTATATTTATGTCTTTGAATTTTAAAAATTTTCAAAATAAAAATAATATGTTTAATCAAATGATAGAACCAATGAAAGAAAAGTTTAAAAAATATTTTAAGGACTTACCACCCGTTTTTACGTGTGCCGCCGCTTTAAATCCGTTTCTAAATGTTGCGGGGGTTGAATGTTTGATAGATGAGATAAATGACAATTTGGATATGCATGACGAAAACCTGATTTTTCAAACGAGGCAAAAGAAATTTTAATCATAGTTTGAAAACAATTTATAATTTTTATTTAAATAGATATGGGCCTAACGTAAACATAACCATGCCAAGCGGATCAACCTCAAGTGCTAGTACCTCGTTTAAAGACCCTGTTTTGACTATGTTGAATGTTGTTCGGGATGTGACGGCTAAACGTCAAAGGGGTAACACCCCAACAAGTGAGCTCGGTAGATATAGTGGAACGGATTTTATTTCCACTATGACTACCGAAGATTATCGTGCATTCGATATTTTGGCTTGGTGGAAAGGAAAAGAATCTCAATTTCCGATTCTTTCTGCTATGGCCCGTGATTTACTAAGCGTCCAAGCTTCTACGGTAGCTTCGGAATCTGCTTTTTCTCTTAGTGGCAGGGTAATATCATTACGAAGAACAAGACTAACTCCGGAAGCAGTGGAGATGTGCATTTGTTTAAAGGATCACTTAGACGCAACGGATCGTATACAAGACCAAACAAGCCTCGAAGACGAGATTACACTCGAAGCTAAAGTACATGATGAAGAGGTAGAAGACGGAGTATCTTCTGGCATATCCGATGAAGAATTAGCATTTGATCAAGCATCTCGTAGTAGATAAAATTAGACGATATTGTTATTTTTAAGTTGTTTTAATATTATATGTCTTTCATGTTCTTTTTAAATTTCTTTGTCATTCAAATGTTTATATAAAAAGTATTTAATATTTGTATATTATAAGTGTAACATTTTCTGCTCAAGATTTGTATATATTTATATATAAGTTGTTTAAATTTTTGTCATTCAAGTGAACCGGTTAGGAAAAGAAAAATAAAAAGAAAAAAAGGAAAGAAAATAAGAAAAAAAAAAACATACGACCCGGTGTTCGACACACACACAGAAAAGAAAAAAAGAAAAAAAAAAAAAAAGGCAAAAACCCGGTTGAACCCGGGTTTCATACCCGAACGAACCGAACCCGACCCGACCCTACCCGGGTATACCGGGTAGGGTTTGTATCTCGCTGAACCCGACCCGGGTTCGTACCCGGGTTCACCAATACCCGGGTACAAAAAACCGGTTGGGCCAAACCCGGTTTGTACCCGGGCCCGGGTCCGGCCCAAACCCGTTTTGTGCAACTCTAGTTTGGCCTAAGCTTATAATCTAATAATTAATATATAAAATGAGATTTCTTTTATAAAAAACACACAAATACGAATCTTATGGAGATGGTTTGATTTACAAACTAGTGTTCTCTCCCGTTTTAGGATTACAATCTTTCTATTGATTATGTAAATACTAGTATTTTGTGGTTCTAATCTGAACTCTTTCAATGTATGTATATATATGATGGAGGCGTGAGTTAAAGATGCATATTTAATCTTGCAACTCCCCCATACTCACAAATATGTACAGATATACACACTGAAATCCCATTCATGAACAGATTTAACACCTAAAATGACAACTAGAAAAGGCATAAACACTTGTAATACAACACAAGTGATAATAATCACCTTAACATAAACAAATTATAATAACATGAGGAATTGCACCCAAACATGGTTTGATACAAAACTAGACATGAACATCACATACGAATCCTTCAACTTCAAGCTAATATGAGGCCGAAAAACCCCGCCCATTGCTACTTTCTTATAAAACTTCTTCTCCTTCCTTCATCGCGGAAACACCTACGCTTCGTTATACGCACCATGCCCGCATCTTCCATAACCTCAGACTCTTCTTTGATCGTTTCAAGCTTCGCTTTGAGAATTTGCTCAATATCCATTCTTGATTCGGCCGCAAACTCTTCTTCTCCACCAACATTTTCGACCTCCTTTCCTCATGATCTTGTGTGGGAATTGCCTTGTGTTATATGATGAAGATGTGCTTGTATATAAAAAGAAAGTAGTACGTATGTTCTAAGAAGGGTATGATGTTGATGCTTTACAGGGTGGTTGATGATGAAATGTTTTCTTTGATAGTAGGTGAGGGGCCTTAATTGTCCACCAAACCTCTTATCATTGTTAGGGATTAGGATAAGGTATAAAATGTGTACTCATGATCTCTTCACTTCATGATGGTTTTAACAAAATATTATTTTAACAACATTTGGTTTATGCTACAACTTTAGCTATGTCTTGTGGGTTATGAACGTTGTGTATATTTATATTAGTGATCAAATACTTAAATGAGTATTAGAGTACTCAATAACTAATTATATTTTTTTTGTAGTGTTTTTTTACACAAAAGTAGAAAAGAGAAAATAAATACAATAATATAGTACTGTGCTATGAAACAAATCATGCCCCTTGACCTTCATATAATTATAATGTCCACGCATGAGAGTATCAATTGGGTTCGCCAAACTATTTTAATCAAATGTGCATGTAATTTTTCTGTTTTAGTAAAAGGATAATTTTCTGTTTTAATAAAAAAATAATTACGAGAGACACACGTTAATTAACTAGAGCGCAAGGAATCTTTTTTATCCACACAAATGATCCTTGTTCTTAGACAATTTAATGTTTTTATAGATTTCTAAAAAAATAAACTTTCCATTTTTAAATAAATAAAATCCAAAAAAAATTAAATATATTTCAAAGTTAAAAAAAAATACATGCTACACGAATGTCATTTTTTTATAAAACTCTATTTTATAGAAAAAAATTTGTTAACTCTATAAGAACTTTTTTGTTTTAAAAAATTCTAAATAGTTCTTTTTAATTTAGGAGAGAATAATTATAGAGTTTTTTTATAAATTTGTTTCAAAAATTTTGATGTAATTTTAAATTACCAACCTTGAAGTACACCCGTGAAAATAACTCATTCATTGTAAAATATAAACATTCTCCACTGAAATGATTTACTTGACGAGCAAGTATATTTAAATTTAATTAACTTTTTAATCATCATAAAATTAATTAATTAAAAAGTAGAGGAGTGATCTTAAGAAAACCCACAAAGTTATGTGAAACTAAAAAAAAAATAATAAAAAACTAGTCACATAACTTATAGCTTTTATCACTACCATTTATATTTTTTTGTGTGTATATATAATAATGGTATTGTTCAAATGAAAAACCGTAGCATGGTTTTATATACATGTCACATATAGACGTATACGTAACCATTTTTCATTCGACGTAGTGCTACATATACGTAAAACTCTTTATCTTGTATTTATGTTCAATATATATGTAACAAATACTTAAATAACCTTTTAACAGTTAAAATAACAAAAAAATTATGAATTATGCTATGGTTTCTATGATTTTCTTTGGATTTCGCATAACTATTGTTTTCTCAGGAACCATCCCCTAAAAAGTAATATCTAAAATTAAAAATTCATTTCTTTTATCATACTTGCCAAATCATCAAAAATTGATTTTTAGGTTTAAAAGGTTTTGATGGAGAAAAATTGCATGATTATGAAAAAGCCAACGTAAATATTACAATACCACTCTATAAAAAAGGAACGATTTGTCTGTACATTGTATGGTTTAATTTATCATTTTTCAATTTATTTTGGGTTGTGCTCTATCTAATTATTTGAGAGTATAGGTTGGGAAAAGTCTGAATCTTATGTATTAGAAGTTTGATAATATGAAATAAAATTTATAGTAATGCTTTAATGACAGCAAAATATAATACACTAATTTTTTGGCTTTGTTTATTTATAAATGTACTTGGTGTCATTGTTGATTTTTTGAATATTTAATGTCACCATGAAGAATGAAAAATAATCGATCAAATTTTCATTTCAAATCAAAGATTCAGATTTGCATATTTTTGAACATTAGAAACATGCAACAAACTATAAATGATATGTTGTGATATTATCATTGTATAACCGTGCTTCTAATGTTTAGAAGAATTTTTAATTTATCTGTTTTTCATGTGTAATAAATGATTTCAGTAATTATAAATATATTAACATTTGACTCATTTTGTAATGTAAACTCAAATCCGTTTGGGTCATTTATGTAAATCAAATTCATTAATTAAATAGTCATTTTGTTTATTTTAGTATTTCAAATACAATAATCATGTTATTTATTCAATTTGAAGCTTTATAAAATAAATTTTTATAAATTTACAAAGTTTTATTTATAATTATGAGATTTAATTATTCAATTAAAAAAATAATTAAATTACTAAGTTTATAATATTATAAAGATTATAGTGTTTTATACATAAATAATTTGATTTATTTTAAAAATTAGGATTATACGTCTAGATGTTAAAGTGTAATTCCTTGAAAGTTAATTAAAACCTTTTTACTTAAAATAACAACCAAAAAAAGTACAGGGACTAATGTGTAATAATGTTTTAAACAATCCAAACACTCGCTCCCCCATCGACCTTTCCCCTCCGGCAACATCTTCGCCACCTGGGTGGTGCTCGGCAAAGCCTAAAAAACTAATATTTCGATCCAATCAACCAATTGAACAACCCCAAACCATCGTGAGTTGGATTCGAACTTATAAACTCTGTTTATTCAAAGCAATCCAACTGTTCATCATTTTCATCTCGAAACCGCAAAGTGTTTCAAAATCTGACTGTTTCAGTTCGATTGTGATCGAATTAAGCAGATTGCTTGACCAGAAATTTGAATTTAATGATCGATTAATTACAAATGAAACCGAGTAAAATCAAGAATTCGATCAAAACAACGAATCAAACACCTTATTCGTTCGATCTGAAACAATCGAAATTCTTATAACCGAGGGCAAACACTCTAAATGAACCTTTCAACTCTCTAAACTCTAAATTTCATTCCAGACACACACACAATCATTCAACCATCATCTTCCATTCAAACCTGCATCAACTATGTTCATCACCTTCTAAGCTTCAAAATCGAAATTGGTTGAGGGTTACTGTGAATCCAAGGATCGTTCAGGAATTATCAGATTTGATTTGAACAAGTACTGATCGCGGAATTATCAACACTTGCTGTTTAAGAGATTATCAAACTAGAAATCAATCAATAATAGAACAATCAGAATATAAGAATAATCAAACCACGAGTGTTAACGAATGATGATCGTAATGCTTTCTTGTGTGTTGCTATTGATGTTTGATGTAAATGTTGCTTATGTTGCTTGATCGTATGTTGATAGTTATTGATCGTCTGTTCTTGATCTCATATTATATAGAGATTAATGTTGTTGTTCTACCACATTGACTTGTTGACTTTCTGTTAGTTGACTACTTGATGATGTGAAATCATACAAGTATAAACAGTCTTTCGCAGAAATTTCTTCTTCCGCAGGAACTTAGTCTTCCGCAGCAAACACTTATTGCTTGTTCTTCTGTGATGTGCTTCCATAGGAGTTCTTGAACTTGTTCTTCCATGACAATTTCTCCTTCAGTAGCTTCACTTTGTTCTTTGACTTGTTCAGCTAGAATTGTTTTTTCCGCAGGAGATCTACGGATGTTCACTTCAGTTGTATTCCTGAGAACATCTACGGAAGAACACTTATTCATCCGCAGTTGTTCTAAACACTTGTCAATTTTCCAAATTAACACAGTTTGATGTTCACTGCACACATTCACACATACATTATGAAATACATATATAATATATTTATAACATATATAATGAGATGTAACATTATATTGTTCATTCATAAACACAGATGTAATCAAAATCATTCATATCATATCATTTAAATAATAATTACAAAGTGTGATTACAAGAGTTGATTGATCATCTAAACCTATACATGAGTTCTAGACTTATACACTCCCCTTAGGTTTAGACTCTAGTAATCATTGGTTTAGGTCTTTCAGTTCTTGAACTTTTGACAAAATCTTCATTTTACTACGACAGTCTTTTGATCTTCATATTTGAAATAATCTGCCTTCTATCCATTCTTTTCAGTGTTTATATTTCAGCCCCAGGATGTCCTCTTCAGTGGTCAGTGTTGCAACAACACTGTTATTGGATACCACTTCCAATTCGTCTGGTCAGAAATTCTTAATTCTGTTATGGGTTTATCTCTGACCCAATCAGCTGCCCAGCTTCATACTTCCTCCTTGTGAGCTTTGGCATGCAGTTTGTCAATGACTTGATAAGATAGACATATAAGCATAAGTCATTTTGAGCAGTTTGATGTTGCAGCCTTGAAAGTGTTTGTCATATAAGTAAGAGGTGTAGCTTGGATGTAGCAACTTTATTTCAACCGGGTCAAAAGTCTTATGCTTGCAGCTCTTTTTGAGGATCATTCCTCAACAAAACTAGTACTTTGTTTTTCTACATACCCCAGTCAGTGATAGGGAATGTAATTGATTGCCTCCTATATCTTTATTGATGCAGTAGCTCTGTCTTTAGCTCCAATTCTCATTAACAATTCATCATCAACCAACTGAGACTTGGATGAGACCTTCTAACTTTCCTTCGATATGCTCAGCATATACATTCTTGCTTCCATCGAACATCTCCCTTGAACTTGTGACTCAGTTTAGTCATAAGTCCGGAGAAGTCTCTTCCTCTTGGACTTATGGGATAGTTGATGATAGGAATGTTTTGTAGAACATTTAGGTCTGATCTAGCAGTGTCAGTAAGGATTCCACCCTGTGAAGTATGTATCATGCCAGATGCCTCTTTATCATTGCACAGTCCCATTCTCTATCATATTCCTTGCTATTATGTGATGGTCTTTGCTTCTTCTGTGTTGTGATTAGATCAAAGAATTTAATCAATGTAGCTTTCTGCTTAGTAATCTCTCTCACAGCAGTGCCTAGAGGCCAGATCTTGTGTGGAACTAAATCCCTTGGCTCTGATCAATTTCTCTTTTCCCTGATGCATATCTTTCGCCTCAACTACAGTAGGCTCAGCAGAGGTTTGTGCTGATCGTTGTTGATATACAGGTGGGGGCTCGATTGAATTTTACACTAGTGTCTAGCTCTACCTTCACGTATTCCATCATCGCCCTTAACTCTCTTGTTGTTCGTCCTTTAATTCATTGTTATGATTGTGACTTTGCAGCCAACAGATCATGTATACCTGTGAGCTATTTGTATCACAGTGACCTAAATCCTTTGATTTTCTCCATATCTTGAACTTGGAGAAGTGTCATAATTGCACACAGGGATCATCTTCTGACAGTATCAAATTCTTTCAATGTGTGGACCATCTCTCCCATGTTTCATATTTTCTACCAAGTCATATGGGAATCCATGATTGGTCAACTGCAAAACATGGATGACTATGGTCTTTCCTCTACTATGTCCTCAGTGTTAGTAGCTCTCCTTGTTTGGCTCTTCAGACTCTTCTTGGTGAGCTCTTCCCATTCAGGGTCACTTTCTTCTATACTTTGCATCAATGGGGTTTGATGCTCTGGAGAATCTAGTTTAGATCCTTTGATGATTCTCCAGTGCATCAGCTATCTTCCCAAGTATTTCCTCTTCCTGCTGAAGGTGATCAATGCTGATCCACCTTTATTTGTTCAGCATCAGTCAACTTCCTTTCAATCACAATCTCAATCTCTCTTCTCTTTCAGTTGAGTTGCTTATCATCTACCAAATCATTCAGGGCATCAATACCTCGTTGTCAATCATATATCTTCTCTTAGCTTTTTCATCTACCTTCTAGTTGAATGATTGTTGTATCTTCTCAGCTATCAGCTTGTCTTTCTCTTTCAGCTCCTTCTTCAATCTTCCAGCTTTTCCAGCTTCTTGTTTCCCTTCAGGATGAGGTGTTATATTTTGCTACTAAATAGCTCTTACTTACATCTATCTCTAATCCTTCAGGTCATCTCATGATAAGCTTCAATCTCAATAAACTCTCCTTGAAGCACCTCCTCAACTTCTTTCCTCAGCCTCCATACACATCTCCTCAGTAGTGCCTTCTAGAATTTTCATCCTCTTATAGATGGAATTCTTCAGTTGAGGATGGGCTTTCTAAGGGTTAGTAGGTGTGGGAGAAGTGGATGGTTGTAAAGGTGTTGGTGAGGTGATTGGTTCAGTAGGTGTTGGTGAGGCAATTGGTTCAGTAGGTGTTGGTGAGGCAATTGGTTCAATTTGGCTTGGATGTGTGGGGTTGGCTGAGCCTTCATCAACTACTTCAGTTGAAGCAGTATTGTAGATGTTTGTGATAAGTCAAGGGAGATTGTTGTGTCTGTTCACTAGAAGAGGAGATCAAGTGAGTTATTGATGTGATTGTGGCTGTGGTTCTTGGTGATGGGCAGTAGCTGTTTAGCAGCTGGTGATTTGCTGTTGAGAGTGTGCAGGGATTCAACTGGAGTGTTCTGGTGTTGAGGTTCTTCAATCCATAGGAGTTCTTGTGGGATGTTCTCAGTTTCATCCACCACATGTGCAAATAAATCCACACCTCCTCCTTCATACTGCCCTTTTAGCTTATTGAGGAGAGATCTTCCTAGGTGAGTTTGCACACAAACATCACCATCTCATTCATTGTTGGCAGTTGGTCATTGATGATCAGCTGAAGGAATCTTGGAAACATGAACATTTGTTTCTCTTTCTGCTCTTTATTATGTGTCACACAGGCAGTTGAGTATGTACTTGGAGTAGTTGTACTTCCTACCCTCGAATATCCCAATAATCCCGATGAAATATGCCTTGAAAATCTATCCAACCCAGACTTCGGGTTGGATATACACTTAAGATAAGTGTGGCATAAAAAATGATAGGGCTTGCACACCTGCCCTTTTTGATTTCTCCATGGGGTAGTCACCATCATAGCCCATCAGGGAAACACCTTCTGAATGTATTCATGATCGAATACATCAGGATGACCTTCTTCTTCTTCTCCCAACTCCAACGCACTGCGTATTGTGCCTTCATCTATCCACAGTGGTGGTATTCCCAATGGTGGTAGTGATGACAGATCCTTCACCTTCATCTCCTACTCTTGCGGAGCTCCAAAAGTCTGTCATGTGATAGATAGATGAGTGGGTCAGCAGTTAGTGCATAGAAGAGTCATGTTTCCTCAGGTAGCGGATGATGACTCTACACTCGTCTTCTACATCCGGATTTAAGAACGCACAGACATTTGGTCCTTTACGAATTGTTTGCCATGATGGCAGAGATGATTTAGTGAGAAGTGTGAAGATTGTTAGCTTAAAGTGATCGATTCGGTGAAGGTGAATAGGTTTTGGATCAAGAGATTTCTAGGTTGAGGGTAATTTTAAAGTGAATAGAAAGGCCAACGGTCGAAGTGCCTTTTTATGCCTTTTCCAGACCAGGCTGTCTCCTTATCCTAATCACGTGGGACCATTTACCCTTTTTACCCCTCGAGGTTATCAGACTAATTCAAGTTATCAAATTAATATTATATGCGAGTCAACATTTATTTCTTCCGTATAAATCTACGGAAGTAATGTTCCTCTGTTTCTTCCGTCTTCCAGAACATCTACGGAGGAGATATCCTGAGTTATTCCTAAATGTTGTTTGAAAACATCTTTCAAAAGTGATGTAAATGTTTAAAATTTTAAACTTTTCTTCTGAAAGTTGGTTAAACTGTGTTCTTCCGAAGTAAATTTCTGCTTTGTTGAAAACTAATTTATAAAAATCTTCCGAAGAATTTTCTCAAATGAAAATAGATTTAACTAATTCCGAAGGAAAACTTCAGTTTTCATATCTTCGAAGGAAAATTCAATTTAACTGTATGATTAACACATAGTTAGTCCATGTTGTTTGCTGTTGGACCTTATGACTTTGCTCATGGCAATTGTGCAGAAGTAGGTAAACACTTCAGATATCTGAGCCAAGTTTGTTGTTCTCAAGTTCCAATTTCTTCGTTGAAATTAGTTAAACTCAGTTTCAACTCTGTTTCATGCGTTGACTACTCCCCCTAAATTTGTGATTAATCATAGACTTATGTATTTATCAAAAATTTAAGAAAATAGCATGAACAAATTAATTTGTCCAACTAATAATCATAGAGAAAATAAATGATGTTCATAGCTTGTTACAGGCAAACATAAGATATACTAGGGATCATACGATAATCTAGACATTTTCCTGAATATTGTGTGAGATTATTTACTTGATCTAGTGCTGATTGCAAATATGTGGATCCGCAGAAATTCAGTCAAGAGTGTAGTTAACGTATCATGCTGTTTATCATGTTTTGGTAAGAATTAAAGGTAACAAAGATGAACTCATCATTGAAATGTAAGTTAGTCCTCCAGAAGTTAGTCAAGTTATCACTTTATCACACTGAAACTATGTTCCGTAGATTATAAGCTCTATCTTAAGATTTCTTTGAAATCTTATTAATGCTGAGATGATTTGCATGCTCTGCAATAAATGATCACATTTGATTCTTGAGATCAGTTCCTTTTGGAACGTTTGATGATTAGCATCGGTCACCAGGTCTTTACTCACGTAAAACAGAGGTGCCCGTTGACCCAGGTCTTTGCTTACGCAAAACAGAGGGTCATGATGCGCAAAGATAGAGGTTATAAGGTGTTACAACATAGTAAGTGTGCATGGGTGTTATCCTGATCACATCCGGATTAGACTTACTTGAATGCTTCTCTCAATGATGTCCACTCTTAGTCACCTTGACTTTATGTTGTGCATGACATTGTTAAGTTTCCACTCAAGCTAAACCTATTCACATATCAAACACATCTGATCAGTAGGTAGTTGTTGATTGAAGAGCAGGAGTGAATGTCAAGTTATAGTGTACTATCATATCCTTAGAATATCAACTGCCTTAGGTAGTTATTTAAGAAAACTGTTTGCCTTTCTCATATGATTACAGGTAGTCGACAAATATTGTTTGTTGTTGTGAACTAATCTAGGTTGAGCATGCCTAAGGATTCAATTAAGAAATTAAATCTAACTAATCAAAGGCTTTAGTGAACAAATCAGCAAGTTGATTTGTTGTGTCCACTTTGATCAACTTGATTAGGCCCTTTTGAACAATCTCTCAGAAATGGTATCTGATTTCAATGTGTTTAGTTTTACTATGTTGAACTGGATTAGCAGTGATAAACATAGCAGCTGAGTTATCTATGTATATTGGAGTTTGAAGAAAATTGTAACCATAGTCAAGTAATTGGTTTTGCAACCATAGAACCTGAGAGCACCCAGCTGAAGCAGCTATGTACTCAGCCTCAGCTGTGGATACTAAAACATTTGTCTGCTTTTTGCACTGCCAAGACACAAGCCGTGGCTAAGAATTGACATCCTCCAGTTGTTGATTTCTGTGTTGTTGCAGCCTCCGTAGTCACTGTCTGAATATGAGTAAAGTTTGAAATCTCCTTCTTTGGGATACCAGAGACCAAGTGTTGGTTTCCCTTTGAGGTATCTGAAGATTCTCTTTACTGCATTCAAGTGAGACTCCTTTGGATCTGCTTGATACCTAGCACAAAACACACAGCAAACATTATGTCAGGTCTACTAGCAGTTAAGTACATTAATGATCCTATCATAGATCTATATAATCTTTGATCAATAGACTTCCTGTTGGATCTGGTACAATTTTGTCTATAGTAGATGCTGGTGTTTTGCATGAGGAGGATTCTGCAAAGTTGTATTTCTTAAGTGTTTGAAGGACATATTTTTCTTGATTGATGAAAATGCCATCTGTTTTTGATGAACTTGTAATCCTAGAAAGAATGTTAATTCTCCATTGAACTCATCTGAAACTCAGATTGCATTAAGGCTTCAAACTCTTCACACAGTCTCTTGTTTGTTGATCCAAATATGATGTCATCAACATATATTGTACAACTAAGAGATCCTGATGTTCATGTTTGAGGAAGAGTGTCTGGTCAATTGTACCTCTTTTGTACCCATGTTTCAGTAGGAATTTGGACAATGTTTCATACCATTTCCTTGGTGCTTGATGGAGACCATATAAAGCTTTGTCAAGCTTGACCCTGTGAGGATAATCTGGATCTTCAAAGCCTGGTGGTTGAGAGACATAGACCTCTTCATCAATCTTTCCATATAAAAAGGCACATTTTACATCCATTTGGTAAACTGTAAACTTCTTATATGAAGCATAGGCTAAGAACACTCTAATTGCCTCAATCCTTGCAACTGGTGCAAAGACTTCATCATAGTCTATGCCTTCCTCTTGTGTGTAGCCTTGTGCAATTAGTCTTGCTTTGTTTCTGATGATTATTCCCCTATCATCTAGCTTATTTTTGAATAACCATCTTGTGCCAATAGGATATTGGCCTTCAGGAGATCAACTAGATTCCACACTTTTTGTTTCCTGAACTGCTGAAGTTCTTCTTGCATTGCTTCAATCCAGCTGTTATCTTTCAAGGCTTCTGTTATGTTGGATGGAACTACTTGTGAAAGAAAGCAGGAGAACAAAAGATGTTTCCTGCTCCCCCTTGTTTCTAGTAGTTCTGCTGTTGAGGTCACCTATCATGTTATCAATTGGGTGATACTTATGTGTTCTAACTGTTGGTACATCATTAACTTGTATGGATGAGTCCAGGTTTGTGATGTTGGTTGTGGGTAATGGGGTCAGTTGTGATGGAGAGTCAACAAAATAGTCCATCTCATTTTCTGGTGCAGCTGAATGAGTTTCCGCAGGAATAGGTATGCCTTCCGGGGTGTGGACATGCCTTCCGTAGCATGCAAATGATCAGCTGTATTCTCTGTAGAGATATATCTGTATGTGGCAAGGGTGTGAGGTGGTTTGAGGTGATTTGGTCCTTGGGGGATTTCAAACCATCATGTGGAAGTAGAGACATCTACGGAAGTAGATGGTACTTCTGCTGATGTGCATGGTGTAAGATCATCCGAACCATCTTTGCTTGTTTGAGCTGATGCATCTGGATTTGTCACTTTGGACTCTGGAGGAACAATTCTGGGTGGATCAGCTGTCAATGGTACACCCATATTTGGAGGAACATAGGGGTAACATGTATCTGCAGCACCTGTCACATTAAGATAACCAGAGTTAAATGAGTTAGTTAATGCATCTATATCAAACAGCCAAGATGATCCTTTCACAGACTGTGGAAATAAGGATTCATCAAAGGATACATTAGGAGTTCTTCCACTATGTTATCAGTGGAATGTATACTCTATATGATTTAGATGTTGATGAATAACCAACAAAAAACCATCATATGCTTTTTCAGCAAATTTCCCTAACTGTTCTTTTGTGGTTAATATAGATACGTGACACCCAAAAGCTTTAAGATATCCTATAAAAGGTTTTCTTTTAAACAGTAGTTCATAGGGTGTTTTATTATTTTCTTTGACAATCAAAGTTCTGTTTTGAACAGTGCATGCTGTGTTCACAGCTTCTGCCCAAAATTTTATTGGCAGCTGTGAGTAGCTAGCATTGTTCTTGCAGCTTCAATTAGAGTTCTGTTTCTCCTCTCAGCAACTCCATTCTGTTGTGGAGTTCTTGGTGCACTGAATTGTCTGGCTATGCCTTTGTCTCTGCAAAAAGTATCTTAAACATAGTTAACAAATTTAGTTCCATTATCACTTCTCAGTATCTTGATTCTTAGATCAAGTTGATTTTCTATCTTAGTGATGAATTCCATTAAAGTTTTGATGTTTCACTTTTATGTTTTAAGAAAAATACCCAAGTGAATCTAGTGAAATCATCAACAATCAACAAACAGTATTGCCTTTTGCCAATGCTTAACACATTAGTTGGACAAAGAGGTCCATGTGTAGTAACTTCAGTGGTTTGTTGTGTTGTGTTAATTGTTTTTAACTTATGTGGGACTTTATGTTGTTTTCCTTTATAGCATGATAAACAGTGATTAGAACAGTAAAATTCTTTCTTTGGAACACCAATGACTAAGTCATTTTTCACCAATTTATTCATGTTTTTCAAGTTTGAATGAGCCATCCTTCTATGCCACAGTTGTGCTTCATCTTCTGATGATTTAGAAATCAGGCATGTTTTCTTTGCTTGTTAGTGCTGTGTTGTTCATGTCCAACACATAGGTGTTACCTTTTCTTGGTGCTTTAAGAAGGATCCAGTCTTCTGGAATTTTGAAACCTGGCTTAAGAATATAACAATCAGAGTTATCAAAGAAAGCAGTATAGTGTTGGTCACAGATTTGAGATACACTTAGTAAGTTTAAACTGTAAGTTTTCAAAAAATTAACTTTAATGTCCTTCAACAAATATTGTCAATAGCAACAAAAACAACCATTTCTACAAGGAATGCTTTTAAACAAGGAAGAAACCAAAACAAAGATCCTCAAGAAAAAGTATGCAAAGTCCAATGAGTCAGAGTCAAAAATCTCTGAGGATGGTGATAAAAGTTATCAAAAAAGAAGTGTTCATTCAACAAATATTGTTCCTTCAACTAAGTTTTTTAACTGTGTTGCTGGTTTCTTGTTTTGCACCTCTATGATTATCATCCTCAGAAGATTTTGACTCTGACTCATTGGACTTGCATACTTCCTCTTGAGGATCTTTGTTTTGTTCTTCTTGTTTAAAAAGCATTCCTTGGTAGAATGGTTGTTTTTGTTGCATATTGCACAATATTTGTTGAAGGAACAATCTGAAGTCATGTGATTGTTCATATTACATATTGAGCAATAGCTGCTGAAGAAGCAATCTTCTGTACTGTGATTGTGCATGTCACACCATTTACAGTACTTTTCTTCAACATCACTGTCTGATGCAGCCTTAGCCTTTTTCTTAGTTGAAACCTTATGGTTCTTCAGTTCTTTGTCAACTTTGCTGCTGATGATATCTTACCTCTACCTGACATGATGTCAAAGGGTTCTGTTTGCCTGCTAAGTATTTCTTTGAGCTTTGTCTTTGCCTAATGATTGAGAAATTCTTGCTTATTCCGTATGACTTCTGTGGATCTCACAGAATTCTTCCGCAGATGATCTGCTGAAGTCACAACTTTTCTTCTGAGGCTCTATTTGCTGGCTTTCCTTGTTAAGTTTATTGAATGCATGTATGCCTTCATTTAGTTGCTCAATCCTTGTGTGGATTGTCTTCAGCAGGTTTCTTTGTTTTGGTGGATAGGGTAGTTTAAGTTCATTCAGTACCTTTGGGAATGAGTATTTAGTTAAAACAGTTTTACCCTTATACAAACCAGCATATCAGACTTATCATCATCATGCAAGTCATCAACAGTTATCATAATCAAATTCTGATTTACTTTGATTTGAGTGTTTGATTCTGATGAATCAGATTCATATAATTCAGTGTCATTAGTTACATTACTATTATTTTTATCTTTGACTCACACATGTTACTGGACACAAAGTGATTAAGTAAACTGTTGGTCATGGACTCGGGCAAAGAAGTATAGTTATCATTCACTGGTGGTGGAACTGCATGAAATCCCAATCCTGACTTGTTCTTTGACTCAATATGAGAGGTTAATAGTTTCTCATACTGTTGTGATGACAATTGGAATTTTTACAATTTCACCTCAGTAGATGCATGATCTGACATAGACTTGGTTAAAGATGTAGTCAGATGCTCAACTTGTGCTTTTAGGTTGTAATTTTCAGATACAATTTATCTAAATCCTTTTGTAAAGAAATAATTTTGACTTGATAAAGTTTGTGTTCTCTAACATGAGATTCATTTATAAGCAGTGTTTTTTTTACTTTATCAGCCAATTGTTGAGCATGTGTTCTATATCTTTCTACTTCATCTATGCAAGTGGGAGAACACAACCTTTCTCTTACCTCAGTGGCCATTGGAGGAACTTTGTTTTCCATGTTGGCCATTAAAGCTTGATTCTCTGCAAGTACTTCCTTTTCATACATGCTCCAGTCACAAGTACCATCCTGCAAATAATTAGACCAGTTTCTTTAGCATTAGTGATACCTGTTTTATGTTTGTTGTTGGTGGGGATGCATTGGTTAATTGAGGTTGTGTAAAGTTCTTTTGACTAGGTTGTCTTGAGTCAGTTGACTGCTGTTGATGTTGTTGCACTCCCTCGAAAAGTGTCCATATAAGTGCATTTAAAGCATCTTACTTTGGTCTTGTCCACACCGATTTTGTTGATCTTCCTCCCACGGACAGTCCTTTGTTTCTTTTCATGTACATCTTTGCTCTATAGGCGATCATTGCCATTTGCCATTGCAGATCCATCTCTTCTACCTCATCAGGATGAAGTTCTTCTAGATCTTGTTGACAAAAGTGAGCAGGAGTCAAAGTACTTCCTAGATAAGCCTGAAAGCTTGAACTGAAGGCTGCAAAGGCAGCTTTCTGTTCTTCAGACTCCAGAACCACAGTAATTGGTTCTGTTGATTGTTATTCTTTTGGTTTTGGACTCATCAGCTTTTCCTTTAGTCTTTTGTTCTGATTGCTGTGATTGCTTGATTTTGAAGACTTTGCAGGTAGAAACTTGTCTTCTTCATGTTCACTCTCATCACAAGAGTTGTCTTCATCTTCATTGGAGATGAATGCACTTCCAGTACTTTTCAATTCTTTGAATTGATAAGGAGCTACAAGGTTCATACTTTTGTTTCTTGTCTTTTATCCAGCTCCAATGCTTCTACCTTTGCCACTAGAGTGTCTAGTCTATTGCTTTTGAGTCAATAGTTTCTTAAACATAGACACAGTTTGTGTCCAGTTCTCAGGCAATGAATGAAGCATCTTTTTGTTCAGCTCTTCATTGCTGTACTCAAGCTCAAGTATGTTCATCTCTGTAACAAGTTGCATGAATCTATGCAATTGTTGAGGAACTGACTCACCCGGAATATGATGGAATGTTTCATATTGTGCACGGAGAGTATCCTTTTTTATGCTTCTAATCTCATCACTTCCTTCACACAAAGTGTGTAGGATTTTTCATAACGAGTTAGCTGTTTTATATGATTCACACCTGATCAAGAGTTCTTCAGGCAAAGCCATAGTAAGCATATATAGGCTTTGATGTCAATCTTAACTTTCTTAGCATCATGGTGATAAATTCTTTAGACTTATGGGTTAATTTTTATCCTTATAGTCCGCACCTAAAGCAGGTGGAATATAAGGTCCTTTGGTAATCGAAGCCCATAGGTCTGAATCTGTATAATTGACATGATTCCTGAACTTGATTTTCCATGTTTTAAAATCAGATTTGTTTTCCAGTTTAAGAGGTTGATAAGCACCAACAAATGAATTACTCATGATAATAATTTTTATTTAGAAAGTAACAATTTTGTTTTAGCGATAATCGATTTAAACAAATCAAAGTGATAGATCAATTGATCTGGATCAATGAGCACCAAGCTCTGATACCACCTGAATCCAAGGATCGTTCAGGAATTATCAGTTTGATTTGAACAAGTATTGATCGCGGAATTATCAATACTTGCTGTTTAAGAGTTATCAAACTAGAATCAATCAAACAATAGAACAACCAGAATATAAGAATAATCAAACCACGAGTGTTAACGAATGATGATCGTAATACTTTCTTGTTGCTATTGATGTTTTGATGTAAATGTTGTTATGTTGCTTGATCGTATGTGATCGTCTGTTCTTGATCTCATGTTATATAGAGATCTTATTCTATTTTTTTTCTAATCCATGCTAATCTTTCGCTAACTTGTTGCTATAATTCAGTTAACTATAGTTATCTGAATCCTTGCCATATTTATCGGCATAGGAGTTCAAGATTTACAATGAAATAAATACATATAATGTTGTTGATGTGACGTGGAAATTCGCTTGAAATATATGTCTTCCATCGCCATTAATGTTGTTGTTCTGCCACGTTGACTTGTTGACTTTCTGTTAGTTGACTACTTGATGATGTGAAATCATACAAGTATTAAACAGTCTTTCGCAGAAATTTCTTCTTCCGCAGGAACTTAGTCTTCGCAAGCAACACTTTTGCTTGTTCTTCTGTGATTGTGCTTCCATAGGAGTTCTTGAACTTGTTCTTCCATGACAATTTCTCCTTCAGTAGCTTCACTTTGTTCTTTTGACTTGTTCAGCTGGAATTGTTCTCCGCAGGAGATATCTACGGATGTTCACTTCAGTTGTTCCTGTGAATATCTACGGAAGAAAACACTTTATTCATCCGCAGTTGTTCTAACACTTGTCAATTTTACAAATTGACACAGTTTTGATGTTCACTGCACACATTCATACATACATTATGAAATACACTTATATCATATATTTATAACATTATAATGAGATGTAACATTATATTGTTCAAT
>JACCIY010000304.1:0-40542 GCA_025506505.1 Flaveria sonorensis
GAAGAGAGATCCAATGAACTTCTATAGTGGAACTTTCTTTCCTCTACTTCCATGGATGTTATAGCAGATCAATCCTAAGAAGTTAAAGTTAGGAAGCTGTTGCTGTTTCAAGGAACAAGCACATGATGGATGTTCCTTGCTGATGTGCATGAGATTGGTAGAAGAACCCACCAGCTACTCATTCAAAAATTGTTGAAGAGCATGCTTATACAGCTCAAGAAAGACTAAGGCAGTGTCACCATAGGTTGATGTAGGTGGTGATCTTCATACACTGTGCCTTCAGTTTCACAGAAGATATATTCCCTCTCCTTTGTTTCTTATGACAATCCCTCTAATCATCTGCTTTGTTTCTAAAGAGCCACCTTGTGCCAATTGCATATTGACTTTAGGTAGATCTACCAGCTTCCATACTTCTTGCTTCTGAATTGTTGTAGTTCCTCTTGCATGGCTTCTATCCAACTATTATCTTTGAGTGCTTCAGTAATGTTTTTGGTGTACAGTTAAGGATAACAAGAATACAAGCAAATGTTTACTGTATCAGATTGACTACGAGTCAATCTGGTGTTGAGGTCACCTATGATGTTTTCTATTGGATTATCTTTGTGAACTCTTGTTTTGGTGATCTGATCAACATGAATTGTTGAATCAAGATTAGTGATTATCTGATCATGTGATGATTGTTGAGCAAGAGTATTGGGTAATGTGTGATTGTCTGGTTGAGGGATCTCAGTGAATGTTTGTAGGGAATCATGAAAGAAATCTAAGATTTATCTTCATCAGTGTGTCTGGTAGTGAATGGTAATCTTCATCCTTATCAACAGTGTAGGTTGATGTTGTTTTGGTTTTGTTGGTTTTCTTGTGTTGGTTTGGTACAGGAGATGAAGATACTGGTAAGGTTGATGATGTCCTCTTGATGTGTTTGGTTGGTCGGGTGGAGTTGAAACTGTTGTACTTGAAGATTGTTAGTAGATCCTTGAGAATATCCAGTCCGAAACATCACATTGGTGCTGGTGGAACCATTGGATACTCATTGTTATCCCTGTACCTGAAACATCAAAATAAGATGTGTCAAATGAGTTGGTTAAAGCATCAATATCAAATAACCAGCTTGATCCAATGACTTTCTTAGTGAAAGAATGTTCATTAAAAACAACATCTGTTGTTTCTTCCACTATATTCAGTCTTGGATTGTATACTCTGTAAGCTTTTGAGCTTCCAGATATCTAACAAAGAATCCATCATCTGCTTTTGGAGCAAATTTGGATAATTGTTCTCTGGTGTTTAATATTTTTATAGAACATCCAAAAGCCTTAAGAAACCCGATATATGGTTTTCTTTTAAACAATAATTCCTAAGGTGTTTTGGAATGTTCTTTAATGATTAATGTTCTGTTTTGATTATAGCAAGCTATGTTTATGCTTCAGCCCAAAGGATATGGCAATAGAGAGTCAGCTAGCATGGTTCTAGCTACTTCTATTAATGTTCTGTTACTTGGTTCAGCTACTCCATTCTGCTGGGGAGTTCTTACTACACTGAATGATGACTATTCCTTTTTCTGCACAAAAAAGAAGAATGTAGTCATTTTTAAAATTTAGTGCCATTATCACTTCTTAAAGATTTAACTTTAAGATCAAGTTGATTCTTAATCTTTGTGATAAAGGATGCAATGATTTGTGTTGTTTCTGTCTTGTGTAGTAGAAAGAAAACCGATATGAATTTAGAATAATCATCTACTATGACAAGGTAGTATTGCTTCTATCCTATACTTAGGATGTTTGTTGGCATAAAAGGTCCATATGAAGCAATTTGAGTGATGTTTGATTAGAGTTTACCAATTTAGACTATGGGACACTCTGTGTTGGTTTGTCTTTCAAACATGCTGTGTAGTGGTCTGTATAGAAGAATTCTTATTGTGGTAGACCTATGACTAGAACACCTTTAACAAGTTTGTTCATTCTGTTAAAATTAGAGTGACCCAATCGTCTATGCCATAATTGGGAAACATCTTCTATTGCTTTTGATAATAAACAAGTTTCAGGGGTTGATGCTGAAACATTGTTCATATTAACAATGTATGTGTTGTTAAGACGGGGAGTTTTTCAAAAGGATTGTTCTTCTGGAATCTGAAAATCCATCTTAAGGATGTAGCAATTATTGGAGTCAAATAAGTGGCATATCGCTTGTCATAGATTTGGGATACCTCAGAAGATTAAACTGAAGATTGGAGCAGTGTTGACATTCTCAAAACTAATCAACCCATTTGTTACAGTTCCTTCGCCAGTTATCTTCCCACTGTTTTATCTACTCAAAGGCTACATCTTCCATGTTTGTTCTTAAAATCCTGAAGGAGGGAATAGTCCGGTCATATGTCGGGAGCATCCACTGTCAACATACCATATGTTGTCAGCCCTCTTTGATGTCCCTATAAAATAGAAGAAATCAGTTAGTTGAAGCACCCCAAGCCAAATGGTCTTGGTTTTCTGTCTTTTCCGACAATGCAAATTTCTTCCCAAACGACATTATCTGCTGGTTTTTGGAACTCTAGAAACACTAGATTTCCTTTGATTTGTTTTAGCTTCTCTTTTTGTGAGGTAATGTCAGGTGAATGTCTGTTTTAGACTTATGTCTCCTTGTTGGTACTTTAGAGTTGTCATAAAATGTTTGTCACTGTTAAAACAACTTTTGGTGAGGAGTTTGTCTTGGTGCTCCTCCTTTGTTTCTTGTTAGGAACACTGTTTATTTCTCAATTGATTTCTCAACTTGAGGCTGTTTGTTTTGCTTTTTGTTTTTCTTGTTGCAAAAACAGTTTGTAGTGCTATGGTTATTTCTTTCACAATTGAGAAGTAATGTGAAAATGACATGATTCTGTAGTGTGATTATTCATCTTACAGTATTTGCAGTACTCGCTATATCTACATTTTTTAGTGGTGTGTGTGAATTGATCACACCACTCATATTATGGGAACTCTGATTTTGATTGTTTATTGATAACTTTATTTTCAAATTTGATTTTGATGGATTTCAAAAGTTATGACTGTTGTTTTGGCTGAAAGGTTGCTTTGCCTTTCCTTTTGTTTGCCTGTTTGGGAGAGGCAGTGGAAGATACACCTTCCTTCCACCAGAACAGATATCACATATCCTTGACTCTGTTTCGTTTGTTTGTTTGATGTATCAGCCACACTTGAAACCTTTTGATTTTAGTAATTGGCTGATCAGGCTCATCATCTAATAAATCATCCTCATCATCATCTATTGTTTGTTCATCAAATTCATTATTTTCCCTTGCTAAAAGTCAGTTGATTTGATTGGTTGAAGTGTTGAATTTTTAACAAACTTTATCAAAGGTGATTTTGATGATGATAATTGTTTGGATTCCTTAGTCTTTTCATGAGGATTAAGAGATTCACCTTGTTTTTTGGTCATTGAATCAGGAAGAAGAATATAGTTTTCATTATAAGGTGGATTCACCTTATGATATCCAAGTCCTAATGGGTCTTTAAAAGTCCGTTGCTAAACAAGAAGTTCTTTGAACTTCTTATTGCTCACCTGAAACTTCTGAAGCTTCACTTCAGTTTCAGCTGGTAGTGATTTTGACTGAATTAATGAGATAGAGAGTTGCTCACCTGAGCTGCCAAAGTCAGTTTTTCAGACATTAATTTGTCTAAATCTTTTGTAATGAAAGTATTTTAGTTGCATATTGTTTCTGATCAGATTTTAAACTTTCATTTAAAATGTTTGTTTCTATAACCTTCTTTGATAGTTTATCAGCATGCTCTCTATACCTATTTACCTCATTAATGCATGCATGGCTACAGAGGTTTTCTTTTACCTCTTATGGGATTTATGTCAGTTTGTCTTCAACATCTGCCATTAGGGAATGATCTGAAGATGATGGTATATCAGCCTCATAAAGGCTCCAGTCACACTCTCCATCTTGTTTGATAATCATTGCTGAAGATTTTGAATGTTGATTTGGACTGTACTGTGTGATTTGTGGTGGGATTGGTGCAGCTAGAATGCTGATTGGAGGTAGCACATGTCTATTTGAATGATATCCACTAGATGTTGTGCCTGATGTGTGTTTTTTGTCAACTTTGCGCTGTTGACATTCTCTTGAAAAGTGCCATAAAGCTGACAGTTGTAGCACCTAACTTTGGTTTTATCAAAACCAATTCTTGTTTTTTGTCCATGTTGAACCCCTGATTTCTTTGTAGAAACTTTGGACCTGTATGCTATCATGGCCATGGACCATTACAGATCCATCTCTTCTACCATATCAGTGGAAGTTTATCCAAATCCTATTGGATGATCTGTGAAGGAGTCAGACTTGCTCCTAGGAATGCTTAAAACTGGTTGAAGAGGCTGCAAATGCTCCATTTTGTTCTTCACTTTGAAGAATGATGGTGAGAGCATCCATGATTTTTCAAGTCTGTGAATGTTTGGTTGTGGCTGTGATTGTTTGTTTGTTGCTGAAGAGTGAGGGTTGCGTTGCTTTGGGGAGTGGCTTCATGAGAAGCATGCACACCAGTCTTCTTAGACTTGTGTTTGGTACTGGATGTTTCTGAAGATGAGAAGAATAAGTGTCATTAGAGTCCAAGAATTATTCTTCTTCGTCTCCCCTAGTGCTTGTGAGGAAAGCACTGTCTGTATGTTGGGTTTCCTTGAACTTATAAGCCTGTACGTGTCTGATTTGGTTATTGTTCCTGGATTTTTCAACGATTTCCAATGCTTCAACCTTGGCTACTAGTGAGTCAAGGGATAGGGCTTCTAAGTCCAATGTTGCTTTCATAAGAGATGCTGACTAACTCCAACTCTCAGGCAATATGTGTAATATTTTCTTGTTTATTTCAACAGTGTCATATTTAAGTCTATAAACTATCATTTCATTGACCAATTGGACGTATCTATGCAACTATTGAGGGATGGATTCCTCATGTACGTGACGAAAGGTCTTGTACTGGGTCTTTTAGTTTTTCTTTCTTGATTTCCCATATCTCTTCCCTACCTTCACACATAGCGTGAAGAACCTTCCATAATTCATGTGCTGTTTTGAAATTTTCAACACGAGTCAAAATTTCAAAAGGCAGTGTCATAGCAAGAATGCTATATGCCTTAATGTCTGTTTTGACCGGTTTCAGGTCATCAGCAGCTACACTCTTCTGACTAACTGGCTTTTGGATTTTGTAATCTGGTCCTAATGTCAAGGAATAAAAGGACCTTCTGTGATTGATGTCCATAGATCAGGATCTTGAAAAATAATCAAATTTCTAAACATTATCTTCCATTGCTTAAAATCTGAGTTGTTCTTCAACCTAGGAGGTTTTAATCCACTGTTAGAACTAGTCATATCATCAGCCATGTTTGTTTAAATTTTAACTTAAAAACTTTTTAAGTGAAATTTGTTTGTTTAAATTTTAGTCCGTTGCTAAAATTTGGTTAATCCTAATTGTCTCTAGGATTTTGTTTGATATTTGTTAAACCTTTTTAATTGTTTACCAAATAAAGGAAGTTAATTAATTAATTAATTTTCCTATGTAATGTTGCTTTCAATGCCACGGTGACAAGAATGAATATTGTGAAAAGGAATGTTTGTCATTTTTTAATTAATGTGTGTCAACGCAGAAAAATGTCAAAAACTCTAAAAACAAAAGTTTTGTCTTTTGTGAGTTACTTTTTGGATCAAAAGTAGCTTTTTGAAAAATTTCAAAAGAAGAATACTGTTCTTCTTCGTTTTCTTCAAATAAACAAACACAATTCCCTTGAATTATGAATGTATTTTCAGATAAAAACCTAGGTTTTCTAGGGTTTTGATGTTTTGGCGGTTCAACTATTCTTCAAAATTTCAACAAAACCGATTGTTGAATGAAGAATAAAAATGTGTTTCTAGTGAGATTGTCACCAGTTTGTGATGATAATGAACAATCTGACCGGTTCAGAATGTTCAAATACTTTTTGTTTCGAAGAAAACCAATGAAACAATGTTCAACAGTATTCGAAAATGTTTGCAAAAACCCTTTAAAACTGATGAGATTTAAAGGTTTTGATGATGATTTTGTTGTTGAAAACCTCTGTTGAATGATGTTAACAAGATAAACAATACTTGTGTATTGTTTTATCTATTTAAACAACAGAAATCTTGTGTGTGTGATGTTTCAAGCTAGAAATTCAAAAACACTTCTTCAAAATGCACAAACCTATTCTGAAATCATGTTTGTTTGCATTTAATGAATTTTATGAGTAGAAGAAGATGAGTTTGAAGATTTTGCAGCTTGGAAATGTTTGTTTTGAAGCTAATGAACCACTAATTTCATGTTTGTTGAATGAGAGGATCGAATCTATGAATGATTCTGCAAGGCTCTGATACCACATGGTGAAATCAGCTTAAACTCATGATGAACATGAACATATTCAACATGAACAAAGGTTGATTCCTCCAAAGATCTTTTCAATATCACTCAAACTTCAACATACTAGAATCATGGTGCGGAAACCCATGATAATAAAGTATGAATCAGTGTGTGTGTGTGTGTGTGTGTGTTTGTATGTGTGTGTGTGTGTGCAAAAGCACAATCAAATAACTGCTTGTTTGTATTGAATTCGTTCAAAAGCGTACAAAGGATTAGGGTAGCATGCTTATTTATAGCCTATACACATAGTTATATACAATTACTGAACTACCCTTATGTAACAATATTACATAAATAATCCTAAGTTTATAAGCTGTCCGCTGTGGATGAACATCCGCTGTGTACAGTTCATCAGCTGTGGACTTAGGCATCCGCTGTGTGTGTTGTTCATCCGTTGTGGGAACTTGGACTTGATCTTCATCCACTACATCTTCTTAGTCATCCGTTATGGAAAACTCTTCATCCGCTGCCGACACATAGCAAAAATTCCTTTTTATCTACAAACCTGAAAAAGAAATTTAAGCTATATTAGTGTATGACATGATTGTTAATGATGCTAATATGTTAGTTAATGATTGTTTGAATGATAGAACACATTATGTTTGATTATGGCAAGCATGATCCTTCAAAGTATTAAACCATTAATGCACTTGTTGAGTCCAACAAATAGATCCAACATCATTAGATAAGACATCCTTGAATGGTTGATAGCAAGGGTGATTATCTATAGATACAACAAAAGATCGATTAAAAGTTTCGAATAATGAAGCATAATCATATACCCAAGAAGGAGCAGATCTTGCATCTGTTTTGTTAGATTCATGTCAATGTATATCAAATGACTCAATTATTTGTTTTGAATTTTAGTTATAAACCCTATATGCAACTTTGTTGGCTTAATATCCAACAACGTAACACTCATCAACTTTTTCATAAAATTTTGATTTAGAATCAGATGTGTGTAGCAAAGTACAATAGCATCCAAATTTTTTAAAGTATTTGACTTTGTGTTTATATTTAAAAAATATTTTATAAGGAGTCATGTTTTGTTCCCTTAGGCAGATCAAGGAATGCATCTCTTATGAGGGAACTAGAAGAGCCATCAATATATTTAAGCTTAATTGTCTCTTTCTCTCAAGAGATGTCGCTCAGTGTTGTGAGTTGATGAGCTTTTTCTTGCTCTCCTTGAACTCTTCTATGGTCAAGGGCTTAGATGTTTCGGAAGATGGATTGTTAGAGATTGGGTTTTGGGTTGTGTTTTAGGTTTGAGGATAGGTAGTGGAGGTGGTTGTTGGGAAGTAGTTGTTAAGGGTGTAGGTAAGGCTGATGGTATGGTTTAGGGGTGTGAGGCTTAGTGGTTGGTTCAATTTTGATGGGGAAGGGAAAAGGTACGGATGTAGGTTGTGCTAGTTTGGGTGTTGGTGTTGGTTTGGGTGCCATCTTCTAAACACTTGATGTTTGAATTACCTCCTGCCTTCTTCCTAAGCAAATGTTAGCCTTGATGTCACTGACATGTCATTCCAGGGTCTTCAATGACATGGGACCCACTTGCCTGCCAGAGAAGCCAAGGGCTTTGAGATAAGTTTTCATCCATTCCTTATCTCCCACCTTATGGCAGTAGCAAGTTGTGCCTCTTCCTCCTCCTTCTTCTTCTCCCTCAGCTTCTTCCTGACATCCTTCTTCCTTTCTTTGTTGATCTGATCTTATTCTTTATTAAAAGAAACAAGATCGTATCATAATTGTACAGTGCGAGCTCTTCTTGAGAATATCCTCTAGAGCAAGAAATGCTATCCTCTCCATCCTTTCCCTTCCCATAGCCTCCTCCTTCCTTTTCCTTTTATCCTCCTCTTTGGCCAACCTTGTTGCTTCCTCTCTTTCCTTTGCAGCAAGGGAGCCTTCTCCATCTTCACAAGCTCATCAAGTGGGCGTAGAAGGATTTCTTCATTGGTTACTCCCAGGCTGATGAGCCTGTCAATGACCTCCACTCTCTTGTGTTGTTGATACTTTCTTAGGCGGCTGCTGGTGCTTTGCTACTTGCAGCCAACAACTTCCCAGTATCAACTCTTCCTTTCTTCTTGAGCTTTTCCAATCTTTCCTCCTCTAGAAGCTCCTCAGCAGTGAACTTCCTCTTCCCCTTAGGATCAGAGGAAGATTCAACCTTTGGAGACTCAGGTTTAGAGGATTCAGGTTGGGGAGAGGGGGTTGAACTTGTGGTATTTAGGAGAGAGGGGTTGTATGGAATTCCTCACTATTTACCTCAGAGGCTAGGTCAAGAATGGCTTCTATGATGAATAGATCATTGGATAAGGAAGAAAGTTCAATTATTCCTTCCGCAGCTTGGATTTATGCTTCTGAAATAATTAGAAGTGCACTACCTATCCCTTCCAATTGGTTGCTGGGCAAGGTATGCTTCCTCATGTCTTTGTTTCTGTACATTCTCCCCTTTTTTGATAGCATCATCTTGAGAAGTAGAAGAGCTGGAGGAGGAACTTAAAGAAACCTGGATAGGTACATGCCTGACAGACTTCTCAATCTGTGTCTCAGCTAGTCCTCCAAAGTCTGAACCTTTCATTCAAGGTTTGAGACTTTAGAAAGCAGGTCTCTGACAATGAGTTTCAGACTACCCTCATCTTCTTTTGAAGAATCATTAGAAGATGAGATAACATACCTAGTATGTTCATCATCACCACCAGTAATGGTTTCTTGGCGCCCTGGATACCCTTGTGTGCTGATGTCTCTTTCAGACTCATCAAGGGGCAAGGTTGCGATAGACTCAGTCTCACTTATGTTACCACTATCCTGAGAGGTTAGTGAAACACTCTAAGTAGTAGCAGCTGAGCCTACATGAGTCACCTCCATACCAGTTTGACTCATCTCAGTTAGGTTTAGCTGATGTGGGCTAGATATTAGAGGTTCCCTGGGGCTTAGTTGATCTTGAGAGTGGTGTGGTAGATCAACAACATGGCCTGGATGAAATATAATGTCCTCATCAGTCGGGTTAATAGTCAATGAGGGATAGGGAGGTTAATCTAATGACCCGAGACCTTGATTAGCACCTAAGGGTACCCTGGGCACCGATATATTCTTTAATAGAAAACCCCCAAAAAAAGGAACAGTCGCTTCAAGGTGTATTCTCCCTACTTGTATCCATGCGCTTCATATTCAATGGTGGAGGATGTTAAGACTCACCCTGAGGGCTAATGGCTTGGGTTATGGGCTAGTCTGGTTGACACTGAGGAGGCTTAATGCTAACATTGAGATCAATGGTGGAGGATGGTTAGACCTCTGGCTGAGTGGGTGTCCAGAGTTGCACTCGAGCCTTTTTGGTTTGAACAAAGGGGACCTGATCAATCAGAGTAGATTTATTAGGGGTTCATTTGGATCGTCTTGTGTAAGTAATCTTGATTGGGTGGAAGAAGTGATTGGCATTTGAGTGGTGGTCTCTGGTGTGGGTTCAAACCTGCTGGCTTGCAGGGATGTCACCAGGAGCCGTTGTCTCGCACATACCTGGAAGAAGATCAGTGAATCTTCCAGTGAAGTTGATGGACACCTTCTTTAAAGTTTTGAAGATGTCAGGCCGCATGTGAGGAACCAGTAGAATGTCTGCACATTGTAATCTGTTTTGGTTCAGCTCACAGTTGATTATGTGCTGAATGAATTGGGGATACATGTAGAATGGATCTCGGGTGAGATTTCCTCTTAAGTTGTTCAGCACAAAGCATGAATAGTTGAAGCGCAGGCATTTTACCAACCCGTGGACTAGGTAGCCCAAATCATATGGGATTTGATCCCATCCCCCGAACCTGTTGGATAGGTAGTGCTGGACGATGTGCAGGAAGAACTTCCAATTGTAGGAGAAGTTAAATTTATAGACTGTTGACTTGCTAACATCGCCACCATATCCTATCTGAGTGTAAGTGTCTTCCAACTGAGATTGGGGGAATTCAATAGGGCCCTCTCATAATGAAGCTCCAGATGCTTCCTGATGGTTTATTCAGCAATGGTGATCTCCTGCCCGTGATCCTTGATCATTTGGTGTTTCACTTCGATCATTGGCCTAGAATTCGGCCATATGGTTAAAATATATGGTGTGTTAATAGTGAGGGCAGTGAAGTATGCTGATTGGGACAAAAATTCAACAATAAGGGCAAGTCGGCATCCTTTAAAGAATCAAGGATAGCGACCTAATAATGTCGGGGATTTAGGGCCATTGTTAAGAGGTATAGTTGGATTGAAGGAATTTGAGAGTGAGTGAAGAAGATAGTGGTAATTTGCAGTTTTTGCGGTGGTAAAGAAAGTTAAGAAATGGAGTCGGAAATTTTAAATAGGGGTTAAAAAATCAAACCGATAAGGTGAAAGGACTGTTTGGGTTTTGATTTGATAGGGGCGGTAAGATAAACCATATAAAATATTCCAACAATCATCAATAAAATCTTATTTTTTACAGTGTGGGGCCCAAAGATTTCCGTTACACAGTAAAGGTTTTCTTCCGATGGTAAAATTGCTTCTGAGAGAAACACTTGTGTTTCTCAGTATTGTCATCCGAAGCCATTTTTATTTCCGAAAGCAAACATGTCTCAATGACAAGTTTGCTTCCGAGAGTACAGTATTCTTCCGAGAACAGAAGTTAGTAAGCTTTGGAAGTAGATTTGATCTATGATCAATTGTTCTTCGGAAGATGGATAAAGATCTCTTCCGAGGGTAAATTTCTCTTCGGAAGTATTTACACTTAGATTTTTGAAGAAAGCCTTTTTGTAATAGAGCTTAGATTTTATTTAGACAACATAGACAAGACATATTTAAAAGGTTTTCAAAAGGGAAAAACTAGTCAATGTTAATCATCCCAATAGCTGTAATTAAATATTTAAATCTTGGTTCATCAAAGGCTTTGGTGAACAAGTCAGCATATTATTCATTTGAATTCACTTTGACTAGCTTTATTAGTTTTTCTCATGAATATCACTAATGAAATGATACCTGATGTCTATATGCTTTGTCTTGGAGTCCTTGACCGGATTTTTTATGATAGAAATGACACTCTTGTTGTCTATGTGGATAGGAGTCTCCATGAAGTTGAAACCATAGTCTAACATCTGATTCTGAATCCATAGTAGTTATGCACAGTAGCTCGTAGCAGCAATGTATTCAGCTTCAGCAGTTAATGTAGAGACATATGATTGCTTCTTGCATTGCGAGGAGATAATCCTTCCACCAAGAAATTGACATCCTCCGGATGTGGATTTCTTGTTGATGTTGCAGCCACTATAATCACTGTCAGTGTACCCATAAAAATTGAAGTCCTTATTCTTAGGATACCAGTGACCCAATTTGGGAGCTCCTTTAAGGTATCTAAGAATTATCTTAGCAACAATTAAGTGAGACACCTTGGGAGCAGCCTGATATCTTGCACAGATGCAGGTTGCAAACATGATATCAGGTCTACTTGCAGTGAGATACATCAGAGATCCAATAATCGTGCTGTACTAATGCTGATCAGTATCCTCCCCCTCGGAATTAGGAAAAGATTGTGATTTCTCGGTATAGTTGTCTTGGCTTGCTTACAATCTTTCATCTTAAATATCTCTAAGATGTCCTTGACATACTTAGATTGATTGATGAAGAACCCTTCTTCCATCTGCTTCACTTGAATTCCAAGGAAGAAATCCATCCTTCCTATTGAACTCATCTCAAACTTCTTCCTCGTGATGCTTTCAAAGTCTTTACGTTGTTGGTCATTTGAGGAACCAAATATGATGTCATCAGCATAGACTTAAACAGGCAACATGTCCTTCTCAGTATTCTTTATGAACAATGTCTTGTTTATGTGCCTCTGATGTAGCCATTCCTAACCAGAAACTGAGACAGGGTCTCATACCATTACTAGGTGCTTGATGCAACCCATAAAGAGCTTTATCCAGTATGCACACATAGTTGGGGTGCTGTGGGTCTTCAAATCCAGGTGGCTGACACACATATACTTCTCTATCAATATCTCTATATAAAAATACACATTTGACATCATGTTTATAGACAGTGAAATTCTTGGATGTTCCAAAAGCAAAAAAGATTCTCACAGCCTCAAGTCTTGTATCAGGTGCAAAGACATCAGTGTAATGTATGCCTTCCTCTTGTGTGTATCCTTGAATAACAAGTCTTGCCTTGTTCTTGATGATCAAACCTCTATCATCTCTCTTATTTCTGAACACCCACCTGGTACCAATAGGGACTTGGCCAGGTGGCAATGGACACACATTCCATACCTTTTGCCTCTTGAATTGAAGCAACTCCTCTTGCATAGCGTCAATCCAATTGTTGTCCTTGAGGGCTTCTTCCAGCTTCTTTGGTCCCATTTAAGAGAGATAACATGAGTACAAGCAGACATTCCCATTGTGGGTCTGACTTCTTGTTCTCACACCTTCTAAGACATCCCCAATGATGTTCTCAGTTGGGTGAGTTTTGTGTATCCTGAGCCTAGGAATCACATCTAGTTGCATAGATAGATCTAGGTTTGAGAAGTTTTGCTTAGGATTTCGAATATCATGACCAGTTGATGACTCACACTCATTCAATGAGGACTTATTGAATCAATGTGTGACAACATCAATGATATTTTGCTAAGAAGCAGTATCAATAGTTGCCTGTTCCTCCAGATTACTATATTCATTAGCTTGGTGTTAAATGTTAGAGTTATCAGCTGATGAGTTTTGAGGCTCAGTTGGCCGACAATTTGTTGAAGCTCCTTTAGAATATTAACAAATTGCAGTTTGTCCTGGTCCAACTCATAGTTGATGATATGCTGAATGAACCGGGGATACATATAGATTGGATCCCTGGTGAGATTGCTGCCTAGATTATTCAGCACAAACCTTGAGTATTTGAAGCGGAGGCCTTTTACCAACCCATGGACTAGGCAGCCCAGATCATAAGGAATTTCATCCCATCCCCCTAATTTGTTGGAGAGGCTATGCAGGACAACATGAAGCAGGAACTTCCGGTTGTAGGAGAAGTTGAACTTGTAGACCGTTGAACTGCTCATATCACCTCCATAACCCATTTAAAGGAAGGTTTCCTCCAAATCAGACTTGGGGAAATCAGTGGGAGTGCCTTCATCATGGAGTTCTAGATGGTCCCTGTTTGTTATTTCACTAATAATAATCTCCTGTCTTCCGATGACCTTTTCATCATTGATGGTTTCACTTCGACCATTGGCCCAGAATTCAACCATGTCGTTTGAGTAGATGGTGGGGTTAATAGTAAGGGGAGTGAAGTATGTCGATTGAGAAAGAAATTGGATGATATGGGCAAAATCGACATCCCTTGAAGAATCATGGATGGCGACTTAGTTGTGTTGGGGATTCAAGGCCATTGTTCTGAGAGTACTGTTTGATTGAAGGAATTGAGAGTGAGTGGAGAAAATGATGGAAATTTGGGGTTTTAGCAGTGTTAAAGAAAGTAGAGAAAGAGATTCGGAAGTTTTAAATGGGGGAAAAAGGCCAAACGGATAGGGTGAAAAGACAGGTGAAAGGACGGTTTAGGTTTTGGTTGCACTTTGGCAACAAGATAAACCATTTAAAATATTCGAACACTCATCAATAAAATCTTATTTTTACAGAGTGGGGCCCAAAGATTTCCATTACACAGTAAAAGTTTCCTTCCGAGAGTAAGGTTGCTTCTGAGAGAAAACACTTGTATTTCTCAATATTGTCTTCCGAAGCCATTTTTACTTCCAAAGGAAAATCATGTCTTAATGACAAATTTGCTTCCGAGAGTAAAATCTTCTTTCGAGAAAACAAATTAGTAAGCTTTGGAAGTGGATTTGATCTTTGATCAAATGTCCTTCCGAGGCTAAAAACTCTTCGGAAGAGAATACTTATACAGAGGGATTTGCCTTCGGAAGATGAATAAAGATCTCTTCCAAGGGTAAATATCTCTTTGGAAGAATTCATACTTGGAAATTTTGAAGAAAACCTTTTGGTAACAGGGCTTAGATTGTATTTAGACAACATAGACAAGACATATTTTAAAAGAGCTCCTTAGGATACCAAAGACCCAGTGTGGTATCTAAGAATTCTTTTGGCAGCGATTAGATGAGACACCTTCAGAGCAGCATGATATCTTGCACATATGCAAGTTGCAAACCTGATATCTGGTCTACTTGTAGTGAGATACATCAGAGATCCAATAATTTCCCTTTACTGATGCTGATCAGTATCCTGCCCCTCGGAATCAAGAAAAAGGTGTGTTGTCTGGCTTACAATCCTTCATCTTAAATCTTTCTAAGATGTCCTTGACATACTTAGATTGATTGATGAAGAACCCTTCTTCTATCTGCTTCACTTGAATTCCAAGGAAGAAGTCCATCTTTCTTATGGAACTCATTTCAAACTTCTTCCTCATGATGCTTTCAAAGTCTTTGCATATTTTGTCATTTGAGAAACCAAATATGATATCATCAATATAGACTTGTACAAGAAGCATGTCCTTCCCAGACTTCCTTATGAATAATGTTTTGTCTATTGTGCCTCTGGTATATCCATTCTTGGGAAGCAACTGACATAGTGTCTCATACTACAGCCTAGGTGCCTGATACAACCCATAAAGAGCTTTATCAAGTTTGCACATATAGTTAGGGTGCTGTGGGTCTTCAAATCCAGGTGGTTGGCACATATAGACTTCTCTGTCGAGATCCCCATACAGAAATACACATTTCACATAAAGTTGATAGACTATAAAGTTCATGGATGCAGCAAAAGCAAGAAAGATTCGCACAGCCTCAAGTCTTGCAGCAGGTGCAAAGACATTTGTATAATCTATGCCTTCCTCCTGTGTGTATCCTTGAATAACAAGTTTTGCTTTGTTCTTGATGATCAAACCTCTATCATCTCTTTTGTTTCTATACACCCATTTTGTACCAATAGGAACTTGACCAGATAGCAATGGACATAAGTTCCAAACCTTTTACCTCTTTAATTGAAGCAACTCCTCTTGCATAGCTTCAATCAAATTGTTGTCCTTGAGGGCTTCTTCCACCTTCTTTGGTTCCATTTGAGAGAGAAAGCATGAGTACAAGCAGACATTCCCATTATGGGTCTGACTCCTTGTTCTCACACCTTCTGAGACATCCCTGATGATGTTCTCAGCTGAGTGCGTATTGTGTATCCTAAGCCTAGGAATCACATCTAGTTGCTAGATAGATCCAGGTTTGAGAAGTTTTTCTTAGGATTTTGAATACCATGACCAGCTGATGTCTCACACTCATTCAATGAAGACTGGTTGAATGAGTGTGTGACAACATTAATGATATTCTGCTGAGAAGCAGTATCAATAGTTGCCTGTTCCTACAGATTACTATCTTCATCTGCTTGGTGTTGAATGCTGAAGTTGTCAGCTAATGAGTTTTGAGGCTCAGTTGGCTGACAACTTGTTGAAGCTCCATTATTTCCTGAGATGTTCAAGTTTTCAGGACTTCCAGTAGTGGGAGCTTGTTCTTCAATTCCTCTTGGAGAACTGGGAATAGGTCTTGGTAACTCAAACATTTGATCTTTATAAAGGTCACTTTGAGTTCCTATTCCAGCAGAAACGTTCTCACATGATGGTTTACAATAGTTTGGAAACAATTCTAGATTGAAGATATGATCAAGGCCATTCCCTCTAACACATGGAGTGTGCTCATTAACAACAATGTTGGACGATTCCTTAAATTGTTGATTTTTAATATTATACACTCTATAAGCAATAGAGGTTGAGGAATATCCAACAAAGATAGCATCATTCATCTTTTCAGCAGATTTTACTAAATTGTCTTTTGTGTTAAGTATGGTACACCTGCTACCAAATGACCTAAGAAAGCCAACGAACGTTGGCCTCTTGTTCCATAACTCATAAGGGGTCTTTCCATAGAGCTTAACAATGAGAACCCTATTCTACACATAGCATGCAGTGCTGACTGCCTCTCTGTTGGACTATTTGAAGATGATACTTACCAAAACCTAAGCGCCAAATCTTATGATGATTACCAAAACCGACACTGTGAAGCTATGCTAAAAATATGATCAAAACGAAGAAAATTGACCAAGTAAAACTTGGTCAAACTTGGTCAACCATGGTCAAATTCAACAGTCAACATCACCGGACGTCCCGATTGACGTCAGCACCCGGCAGTCGCGCATTAGCAACAGAGAATTTATCAGAGTTGAAGAATATTTGTGTAATCATTAGGGCTTAAATGTAATTTTGTTCATTTATGTAAAGAGTATAAATAGACTAAGTGTAGTCATTTTATACTCCAACCATTAGGAGGTATTCAATCATTCAAGAATTAAGCATTGTACAGATTTAGTCTAGTGAGAGAAACATAAGGTTGAGTGTTTCTGAGAGAAGTTGTTCTTGCAAACTCCTTTGTAATCTCCTAGCAATCATACATATGAATGAATGAAATATTTATGAATGTGTTCTTGATTGTTCATCATTCATTCATCATCATACACTATATCTTGCATTAGATCTTCACTTGAAATCATCAACGGGTCTATGAGATTCCGCATCACAGATCTAATAAACAACAACAATACGATTGCAATATTCGATCCTACGATTATCGATGGTTTCCACAGTTGGTATCAGAGCCTTCGCTCCTAGTTCTTCAAATTTTTCTCAAAAATTTGAACCACAAGTTTGATCTACAAATTGTTGTTATTTTTGATGAAATCAAGCTACCATTAGCTTAGATTTGTTATTTCGTGAAGATCTGCAAGTTTTCACATCAATTGAAGTTCATTTGAGCCATTAATTTGATGATTTAAGCAAACTTGTTCTTTAAGTCTTCAAATGCTCATGAACGTGAAATTTTGATTTTGTTGTTGTTTGATCGAATTTAAGCATCTACTAGCTTTAGATTGTGATAACTACACATATGCAAAGTTTCATATCAGTTGAAGAACCACAACTCTTGAATTTGAAGATTTTTGAAAATTTTTGAAAATTTTGTGTTCTTGAGAAAAGTTCACTATTCTTGAGAAAAATCATCAAAAATCACGAATCTGATATTGTTTAGCTGAAATTGATAGTGATTTTAGCTTAGAAATATCAAATCTAAGGTTCGTTTATCATTTTTAACATCCAAGTCGTTCATTTTTGAACATTGATTCTCAGATCTAGGTTTTTGTTTTTCATTGTGTTCTTCATGTGTTCATCATTTAAATCCAAGTTTAGGTGATGATTATATGAAATTTATTGTTGTTCTAGCTTAGAATCACTTATCTACAGCTATTATAACCTTTGATTTTATCCAATTCCATCAGAAACCCAAGAATCAAAGTTTGTTCATTCAAGAACATGAAGTTTGACTTTTAGCCAAATCTATGATTTAATTCAGATTTTGGTTCATTTGTTCATCATACAATCATTCAATAGTCATTCAAACATCAATTTTTGAATTTGCAAGTGAATTCCATTCAGAATCGAATTTTACAAAGTATACAAATTACACTTGAATTCAATTTTTGACTAAGTGTTCTATCATCCACAGCTGATGTACTAATTCCACAGCTGATGTTCTAATTTTACAGCTGACAATCTTCATCTTTTTTGTAACCAAGTGTCCACAGCTGATACATTACATCCACAGCTGATACACAAGGTCCACAGCTGACAAACATCCATTTGTCCAAGTGTTAACAGCTAATGAACAACTAATTCATAGCTGATGACAAAACGTTTCACAACTGATCTGTTAACACCCACAACGGACGTGTAACATAACAAACATACAGTGGTCCACAGCGGAAGTTAACCCACATCACAGCACACATAGCAGACATACAATTCAGTCCAAAGCAGAGGAACAAAAACATCGATAGTGGATTTCAAAATAAACTTAGTCCACAGCGGACGAGTTGTAATCACAGAATATCACAAAAAAATACACAGCAGAGGATTCATCAACATCTCTGTGCACATAGTGGATGAATTGAATCAAACCGGTTCATTCAAACACAGTAGACATCACACACACAACAGACATCACACACTATTCTATCAACATTTCAGAGCAACCACACAAAAATAGCATACCACACAAAACATACACAGCGGACATCAAAACAAAGTTGTCCACAGCGGACATAAACTTGGTAAACTACTTAGAGAAAATCACAAGCTGAATGCTCAATTAGTTGAACTCTATGTGAAATTAACAAACACAAAGGCTAAAGTTCAAGCCAAAGTATTAGAAGCAAGTACAACCAAAACAATCAATAACTTGCAACATTACATTGAGTGTTTAAATCAAGCAATCACAACAGAAAAGGCTACAAATGTAGAATTGAAGATACAACATAAAGCCTTTGAAGATAAAATCAATTCTCTTCTCAAGGATGTAGACAAACTTTGGAGAAAGATTTAGTCTTCAAGCTCAAGTTACAAGACTCACTGAGTCTTTAACAAAGACAAAAACAAATCATGCATCAATAGAATTGAACTTGAGAATTTAGAGATGACTACCAGGAAGTTGGAAGAATTGCTTGACGCATAAAGAGATCAAAAGAAGAGTGCTGGAACTACATACCATGTTGTTCCTCCTCCTTACAATGATAACTACACAGAAATGCCAACTTCAATGACAAGCCAAGTCAAAGAAAATTCAAATATGCATGATCATCATCCAACAGACAAACCATCTACTATCACTAAAATCACTTTTTCTGAAACAGCACCAAAGCTATACCTCAAACCAGATTCATCACAGAATGAAACCTTTCATTCTTGTGATGGTCAAGATGGAGATCCTGAAAGTGATGACAGTGATGATGAAACCAATCAACCAAACAAACAATCATTGACAGGTATTAACCATGTCATTAAAGAAATCAATCCAAAACAAACACAACCATAGAAATCCAAAGCAGCAAAGCCTGACAACAAACAAAAGGCTATGGTTCTCTATGAGAAATTCAAACCAGGAGGATTCCTTGAACCAAAATTGCCTAAGGATAAACTAAAGGCAAAGATTAAGATGGAGTTAAAGAACAAACAAAAGCCTGAGGTACAAGAAATCAAAGAACAAGTCAAGAGGAAGAAGACCATATCTAAAAGAAAGAAGAAAAGTTAGACCAAGTCTTCTACACCTGATCCAAACCAACCATCAACCTCAAAGGCTACATTAGAAACTCCAAAACAACAACCAATTCTCTACGAGAAATGCAATTCAGATTCACACAACACGTCTGAGTGTAAAAACACTGAGAGTGATACATATATATGTCCTCGCAAGAGAAAACAACAAAAACAATGAAGACAAAAGGCTGTGAAGTTCCAATCAAATCCAACTTCATCATTCAAGCTTAAAGGAAGAAGATCTAGACCTACTCCTTACTGCTTAAATTGACATGGAGAATCATAACACTTCAGAGTTTTCATACTACAACTCTCCAACATCACAACACAGAAGTGGTCAAAGATCTTATCATCCATCAGAGTCGTACTCACCAAGATCAGAGCAGGAGTACTACAACAGACGTCATAGCTACTCTTCTCCTTGATCGCATCGGCATGGGTATGATTTTAAACATTATGATATTCATGATTATTGGGTACCTGGACATTATCCTAGGTCATACACACAACATAAGTATGTTAGATATAGGAATAATGCTTGGCATAATGGATATCATAGAAGATCACATCCATCAAATTATTATAATCATGATTATAATTCTTATGATGAATATGATCACACGCCCAGAAGAAACAAACATGATCAAGGACAAAGATCCTTTGCTACACCTCCATAAAATTTTCAACAGCAAACTAGATTTTCTAAACCAACAAAAAGATTTTCAAAAGCCAAACAAACTCCTTTTGTTAAACAAACTAAAGTTGAGTCAGTTGGTTTAAAATCAAAACAATGTTGGAGAAAGAAAACAATTTTAGGAGGTGAATTTGATACATCATCAGATAAGGCAAAATCATACACATACGAGCAAGTCACATATAATGATGCTAACGGACAGCTCAGGACAGTAACGGCCTGGGTTGAAATATCTAACTGATTTGCTAGTATGATAGGGACAGTTATGGAGGCCTGCCAACCCAAGAAAAGTTAGTAGTGGCTGATCCCTTCCCATAATAGGAACGTTCTTCCAACTCATGATGTTTATGATGCAACTGGGCCAAATGGAGCAGAAATTAACCATGATTCAATACAGGACATCAATCATTCAGAGAAACTATGATGACAATGCAAGAAATAACCGACGTTTCATTCCATCTATTTAGTCTGATTACATTGCTATATGGAGTAACTGTTGATGATCTCTATTGAATTGATAACACATATGCCATTTCTTTATTTTCTCAAAAACAAAAATCCTAAAAATTAGAAAATCAAGAAAAGTCCAAAAAATTTGTTTTGAATCTTCCTACATTTACATGAGAAATGATAGTACACTCATCTACTATCTTCTGCATCTATTTTTCAAATCAATAAAAACTGACAAGGCTCTGTTTGAGATGTCAATAGGTTCAGCTTGGATTCAAGACAAGCATATTTGTGACGAACTAATTCAATATGCATTGTGGACCAAAACCATCTTAGGGTATTGGTAAGCAATGACTTGTCCAAGTGTTTGCTTGTGTGGTTACCTAAACACACCATGCGAAAATGGTTGATAAATTTCTCATTGATAAAAGCATCTATTTCTCCTTTGTTGTATCTACATACAGAACGGAGTAAACATAAGGACAACTTTTGTTATGCTGAGCACAAACCTAGTTGATCTTGCACTAAAAGTGCTGATACATGCCAAAAAGGCAAAGAAAAGAATCCCAATATGGATCAAAACTAAAAGAATCCAATGAGGATCAACTTCCAAAGTAAAGTATAAAAGAATCTTAATATGGATCAAATCTAAAAGAATCCCAAAGTGGATCATATCATGAGAATTTATACTTTAAGTAGCCTGGTTCAAGTTGTGATAAAATGCCACCTTGCATTTCATGAGGAGGGTAATTCTTCCATATTTTTGAGTGTGGGGTACTCAATTAGCATATCTAATCAATCCTAAACCTGATAAATATCACAAAGTGTTGACAATAGATCCTTGCATGAGGTTAAGTGGACAAACATACTTACAATCAACTTTGTTATTTGTTTATGTCTATTCCAACTTTAAACATTCTTAGATGTAGAGGATTTTGGATTTGTATGATCTCATTGCAGTTGAAGGATTCATGATTGTAAATATCATAATGTTGAAAAATCTAAAATTCCAAAAGATTTGTCATTTTTAGTATTTTTCTTAGTTTTGGCAGATTTACATGTGTTATTGATTTAGGAGTTAAACTTCAATACAATACCTCTACCGAGTGGATTTAGACTTTTACAGGTGATGAATTGCACAACATGCTTGAGTTTCTTATTCAGTTCAAAATGTCAAGTGAACACTCCTGCTTACTTCAAAGATATCCTACCAATTGCTGAGAACTAAGAATCCTCCTCTTGGTGTCTCATACACAAAAGTTCCTCACCCTTCAAAGCTTTTGTTGAAGGAGAGTATATGTCAAGTTTGAAGATTGTCTGAGGCTTCTCCTTCACTTTTGAAGTTGAGATAAAGCTGCTAATATTGCTACATGTGCAATCCATAGTGTATGCAAATGGGTGCATTTTCGAGTCTTCAAAATAAGACTAAAAGATCAAGATGATGAAACATCTATCAAGTGCCGAAACAAAGTCTTTATGTGCTGAAACAAAGTCCTTTTCTCAATGCCTTTTTATCAAGCTTCTAAGAAGATGCTACCAAAAAGAGGGAGAAGACTGCATTTCAAGACGGCGTATCAATCAACATCCACGGTTTTGATAATCATGAGGTTTTGGCAGTAGCATCTTAGGGGGAGTATTGTTGGACTAATTAAAGATGATACCTAAAAATCCTAAGTGCCAAATCTCATGATGATTACCAAAATCGACACGGTGAAGCTATGCTAAAAATATGATCATAACAAAGAACAAAGTCAAACTTGGTCAACCGTGGTCAAAGTCAACAGTCAACATCAGCGGATGTCCCGATTGACGTCAGCACCAGGCAGTCACGCATCAGCAACATAGAATTTATCAGACGTTGAAGAATATTTGTGTAATCATTAGGGCTTAAATGTAATTTTGTTCATTTATGTAAAGAGTATAAATAGACTAAGTGTTGTCATTTTATACTCCACCATTAGGAGGTATTCAAGCATTCAAGAATTAAGCATTGTACAGATTTAGTCTAGTGAAAGAAACATAAGGTTAAGTGTGTGTGAGAGAAGTTGTTCTTGCAAACTCCCTTGTAATCTCCTAGCAATCATACATATGAATGAATGAAATATTTATGAATGTGTTCTTGATTGTTCATCATTCATTCATCATCATACACTATATCTTGCATTAGATCTTCACTTGAAATCATCAACGGGTCTGTCAGACTCCGCATCACAGATCTGATAAACGACAACAATACGATTGCAATATTCGATCCTATGATTATCGATGGTTTCCACAATTGTTGAACTAATTGAAGATGTTACTTACCAAAACTTAAATGTCGAATCTCATGATGATTACCAAAACCAACACGGTGAAGCTATGCTAAAAATATGATCAAAACAAAGAAAATTGACCAAAGTCAAACTTGGTCAAACTTGGTCAACCGTGGTCAAAGTCAACAGTCAAAATCAGCGGACTTCCTGAGTGACGTCAGCACCTGGCAGTCACGCATCAGCAACAGAGAATTTATCAGGCTTAGAACAATATTTGTGTAATTATTAAGGCTTAAATGTAATTTTATTCATTTTTGTAAAGAGTACAAATGGACTAAGTGTAGTCATTTTTACTCAAAGCATTCAAGCATTCAAAGATTCAAGCATACAGATTTAGTCTAGTAAGAGAAACATAAGGTTGAGTGTGTGTCAGAGAATTGTTCTTGCAAACTCCCTTGTAATATCCTAGAAAACATACATATGAATGAATGATATATTTTATGAATGTGTGTTCTTGAATTGTTCATCATTCATTCATCATCATACATTCAATCTTGCATCAGATCTTCACTTGAAATCATCAACGGGCTTGTGAGATTCCGCATCACAGATCCGATAAATGACAACAATACGATTGCAATATTTGATCCATCTAGCAGAATCAATGGTTTCCATACTCTCCCTAGAAAGTTAGAGGCAGCTTTGAATCAGCTAACATAGTTCTTGCGGCCTCAATAAGTGTCCTGTTCCTCCTCTCAGCAACACTATTCTGTTGAGGAGTTCTAGGAGCAATGTATTGTCTGGTAATCTCTTTTGAGATACAGAATGAATGAAAAAGTTGATTCTTAAACTCAATCCCTTGATCACTTCTAATGATTTTTACCTTATGATCCTTTTGATTTTCAATTTTAAGAATAAAAGATTTTAAAGTTTTAGCCGTTTCATGTTTAGTTCTTAAAAAGAATACCCATGTAAATCTTGTAAAATCATCACCAATCACAAGACAATATGATTTCCTTCCAATGATCATTATACTTGTGGGACCAATAAGATCTATGTGTAATAAGTGTAATGGAGTGGTGATTGAGTTAACCTCTTTGGATTTGTGAGAAACCTTGTGTTGCTTTCCTTTCAGGCAAGCAACACAGTTATCTTTATAGAAAAACTCCTTTTTAGGCACACCATGTACCAAATTATTTTTAACCAGCTTATTCATGGTGTTAAAATTAACATGGCACATTCTTTTATGACAAAGAGTTGACTCATCACCATTAGCTTTGGAAAGAAAGCATGATACTTCACCTAGTGGAGAAGTATTGTTCATATCTAGCTTATACATATCCCCTTTCTTGGGAGATCTAAGAAGCACCAATTCTTGAGGAATTGTCATCTCGGGTTTGAGGATAATGCACTCATGTTCTTGAAAAGCATTTGGTGCTTGTGATTATAGAATTGAGAAATACTCAAGAGATTGTGTTCAAGTTGTTTGACAAAGTTTACTTTGTCAATGTTTAACTTACCATTGGATACACTACCTTTACCAGAAATATATCCTCTGTCTTCACCTCCAAACTGAACAGGACCTCCATCAAAATGTTCAAATTGTTGTAGGAGAGATCTGTTCCCGGTCATGTGCCTAGAGCATCCACTTTCCACAATCCAGACATTTTCATTCTTGTCATGTGGATGTCCCTGCACATAAGGTGAAATGATTAGTTATTATTGAAAATCCAAGCCTTGTTGGTCTTGGGTTTTTCAAATGTAGATGATATAACTGAACCAAATTGTATATATGTGGGCTCAATTATAGTTTGTGAAGAAGAGGTTTGGGCTACAGCATTTATTCTGATATTCTATTTCATCGTATGGTTGACCAGTGTTAATGAGTCTTAGGAGGCTTGTGCATCATGACTTGCTTCCGAGGCTTCTTTCTTTTCGAAAGAAGTTTTCACCACCTTTTCTTCCGAACCAGTCATCTTTTCGAAAGGTTCAAGGAAATCTTTTTGTTTCTTTGTTTGTTCTTCTGCTTGTCTTCCGAAGCTATTTTCCTTTCGAAAGAATGAGTTTCTTCCGAAAGCAACATGGCTTCGGAAACAAGCTTTCCTTTTCTTAACACTTGGACCATATGGTAAGGTCTAAATGTGAAACCATCCATGTCTTCTTCTTTCTTAACATTGGTTGCATAATGTGTGCTTGCTGGATTGTAGTAACACGAAAGAATGATAATAATTCACATGTGAAACGCGAAAGAATAAGTTACCCTGTTACCCTGAATTGGGGACACGCTTCATGCATTCTCACCTGATAGGAGTTACACTTCGGTGTGCTCAACTAATAGGAGTTATGCTTCGTGCATTCTCACCTGATAGGAGTTACACTTCGGTGTGCTCAACTGATAGGAGTTATCCTTCGTACATTCTCACCTGATAGGAGTTACACTTTGGTGTGCTTAACTGAAGCGGGAACCAATTCGGGTGTGATCTTACCAGTTGATTGTGACTCCTGATGTGTTAAAGCAAATCTACAAAGCTCAGAAAGAAGCTCTAAAGCCCGAGCACGTTAATGAAGAAAGGATGAAGAGGCAGATCATGAACCTGGAAGAAAACGCCAATGGTGTCAAAACTAGATTTGGGTGTATGTGGATTCCTAGACGTGGAAGTCTGCGAGAGAAGGTGTTGGACGAAGCTCACAAGACTCGCTACTCCATTCACCCGGGAACCAACAAGATGTACCAAGACCTAAAGAAGAACAATTGGTGGCCAGGAATGAAAGCCCACGTGGCAAGGTATGTAGAAAGGTTCTTGACCTGTCTCGAGGTTATAGCTGAGCATCAGAAGCCATGTGGGAAAATCCAACCTTTGAAAATTCCGAAATGGAAGTGGGAGCACATTACTATGGATTTCATAACGAAGCTACCTCACATGCTAAAGGTTATAATGCTATATGGGTCATAGTGGACAGACTGACGAAAAGTGCTCACTTTCTACCCATCCGAGAGACGTATAATAGGAACGGATTGCCGAATTGTTCATCAATGAGATAGTACCAGTCATGGTGTGCCAGTGTCGATTGTCTCTAACAGAGACACACGGTTTACATCCAAATTTTGGAGGAAGTTCAATGATGCGATGGGAACTAGACTGCACATCAGTACAGCATACCACCCACAGACGGATGGCCAATCCGAAAGGACTATCCAGACCTTAGAGGACATGCTTCGGGCATGTATCATAGACTTTGGTGGGACCTAGGATAGTCACATACCGTTGGCAGGGTTCTCATACAATAACAGCTACCATGCCAGTATTGGTATGCCCCCGTATGAGATGTTGTATGGCCGGAAGTGTGAACCCCGATATGTTGGGTGGAGATCGGTCAGAAGGAGTTTGGGAACATTGAGGTCATCGAGATGACCAATGTTAGATCTTGGAATAATAGGTCTAGATCATTTTGTTTAGGCTTAGAACTTTAATCAATACATGTAATGAATATTTGTAATTCATTATGTATATATATTGGTAACCCATATGTGCATTGATTTGTGTATGATTACAGGTACAAACATTATACTTGGTCAATTTCTGAAATTTACTAAGTGTAAGAAACATCTATGGATGAACATTTTTGTTCTTCAGTAGATATCTTTCTTACAAGACATTCATCAGAAGATCTTCTACGGATGAATATGGGTATTCACTGATGAACACACCACATGAAGAAAGTAGCTGCGGAAGATCAAGTAGCTGCGGAAGAACAAAGTAACAGCGGAAGATCAAGTAACTGCGGAAGAACAAAGTAACTATGGAAGAACCAGACACGTAAATCATACAAGTGTTTCTAGTCAACAAGTCAATCACAGACTCTAAGAGATTCACTGTTTCCTTAACAAAAACATGCGTGTCTATAAATATGAGTCCTAGGTTTCACATCAACAGAGAGTACCATCACATCGTTTCACACGATCAACACAAACCCTAGCAGCGGTCACATCAAATTCACCAAATATCATAAACACAATCATAGCATAGAATTTTGTTAGCAATTATTATTTGATTCTCTGTAATCATTAATCAGTTTTAATGAATTACCTTTGATTCAAAACATTATTCTTTGCACATTGTTGATATCGTTTAATTTATTGTTTATTTTCTCTAGCATTGATATTTATTACTCAATTAAACAACGATTAATGGTAATTCCGCGACCATTAATTCGAAACCAATCTAACACTGATAATTGCTGATTGAGATCCTTGGATTCACAGGTGGTATTAGAGCCAAGTGCTCATTGATCTAGATCGATTGATCTATCGGTGTTAGGATTGTTTAATTGAATAGATCTATCAGTTTTCTGACTAGATCTATAGTTTTTAAGAAAAAGTAATTGGTGTGAAGATTTGAAATTCAAATAGATCTATCAGTTTTCTGACTAGATCATTCAGCGAGTATTGTTACATTGCTCGGTTAACATTGATCTATATTCAAATTAATTGAAACATAGATCTGTGTTATTGGCTGACTCTCATTAACTGTTCATAAGAAACTTTGTTTTAGTTAAAAACTTCAATATTTGATTAAAATGAGTAGCTTTGTCGGTGGATCATCGTACCAGCCTCCAAAGTTGGAAACAAAAGCAGACTTTAAGTCATGGAAGATCAAGTTTAGAAATCATGTGAACTACACTGATTCTGACTTATGGGTATCAATAACTGAAGGTCCTTATATTCCACCCACCCTTGGGCTGGATTATAATGACAAAAATCAACCCATAAGTACAAAAGATCTGTCACCTGATGATGTTAAAAAGGTTAAAGTTGATATTAGAGCATACAGTTTGCTCAGTATGGCTTTACCAGAAGAAATACTAATCAGGTGTGAGAATTATAAAACAGCAAATTCCTTGTGGAAGATACTTCATACTCTTTGTGAAGGGAGTGATGAAATCAGAAGCATTAGGAAGGACACACTTCGCTCATAATATGAAACATTTCATCATATTGAGGGTGAATCAATTCCTCAACAACTCCATAGGTTTATGCAATTGGTAACTGAGATGAACATCATGGAGTTGAACTATACAAATGAGGAATGAACAAAAGATGCTCCATACATTGCCTGAAAGTTGGAAGCAAACTGTGTCCATGTTCAAGAACACCATTGATCTCAAAGCAACTGGCTTAGATACATTGGTAGCTAAAGTTGAGGCTCTTGAAATGGATGAAAAATCAAGAAACAAGAGTGTGAGAACACATGTCACACCTTATCATTTTAAAGAAACCAAAAGTGCTGGAAGTGCTTTTATCTCTAACAATGATAGTGACAACTCTTGTACTTTGAGTGAAGATGAAGAAGAAGTGAGCTTTTATGCATCAAGCCTTCAAAGAAATCTTCTCAAAGTAAATCAGGAAAAGAAAAAGGAAGACCTGATGATAGAAAAGATGCATCTACATCAGCAGCAAAGTCTTCAACAAACAACAACCAAGTAGAGCCCATTACTGTGATTCTGGATTCTAAAGAACAAAAAGCAGCATTTGCAGCTTTTAGTTCAAGTTTTCAAGCCTACTTAGGAAGCACCTTAACACCTGTAAATATCTACCAACAAGACTTGGAAGAACTACATCCAGATGTAGTAGAGGAGATGGATCTTCAATGGAAATGGCAATGATTGCTTATAGAGCCAAACAATACTTGAGAAGAAACAAAAGTTTGGTTGTAACAAGCAAAACATCAAAGATTGGTGTTGATAAGTCAAAGTAAGATGTTTCAAATGCAATCTCTATAGGCACTTCTAAAGAGAATGTAATCAACAATCAAATCCTGACATGAGACAAAGCAGCAACATCAGTCTCATCAGCATCAATCTTATCAAACAACAACATCTCAGAGATCTTATAGACAACCACAGCTAACCAACTCATCCCCACCAGCCATAAATGCATCAGCAGGACCTAGTAATTCTAAAGAAACTGGGATGATCATTCTCCAAGATGGAACCTGTGACTGGAGCATGTATGAAAAGGAAGTTTTGGATGAAAATCAAGCTTTAATGGCCCACATGGAGAACAAAGTTCCACCTATGCTAGAGAGGTAAGAGATAGATTGTGTTCATCAATGTGTGTTGAGGAAGTTGAAAGATATAGAGTCCATGCTCAACAACTGGCTGATAAAGTAAAAGAAATAATGATTTTGAATGAATCTCATGTAAGAGAACATAAATTATATCAATTCAAAATTAACTCTTTAAAAAAAGATTTAGATAAATTTGTTTCAGAAATTACAGCTTAAAAGCCCAAGTTGAGCATCTGACCACTTCCTTAACTAAATCCATGGCTGATCATGCATCACTGAAGTGAAACTTCAGAAATTTCAACTTTCATCTCAGCAATATGAGAAATTATTGAATTCTCATATTGAATCAAAGAACAGGTATGGGTTGGGATATAATGCTGTTGCACCTCCTTTGAATGATAACTATACAACTTTACCTAAATCAATGACAAATAGCTTGTCAAATCATTTTGTGCCATGCACCAAGTTTGAAACAAATGTACTGAACAAGTTAATAAATAAATCTGAGGTGAGTGAAACTGAGTCTTCTGAATCAGATAAAATCAAACAAAATGAATCAGAATTGACTTTGATGGATGTGATGACTTGGATGATTCTGATGAACATGATGATAACTGTGCGGATCAACTGAACATTGGTAAGAATGTTTCAGTTGAAACAATCATTCCCAAAGTACTTGAGCAAACAAAGTTGCCATATCCTCCTAAGCAAAGAAACATGTTGAAGACTATTTGCAAGAGAATAGCTCAGCTAAATGAAGGTCTTCAAGTACTTCATCAGCAACAAAACCTTCAACTGAAGTGATTGAAAAGAAGCGAGTATCAGCAGAACTTCTCCAGAAGAAGAAACATTTTCAGTAGCAGATCTGCGGAAAAACAAATCTACTGAATCAGTAGATGATCTGCGGAAGGAAAAGAAACGACCAAAAGAAAACTCAAAAAGGGTGAGCTCAAAGCAACAAACTTCAGCTGATAAACATGAACCTTTTGACATCATGTCAGGAAAAGGAAAGGAGTCAGCTTCAGTAAAGTTTGAGGAATTGAAGACTCAAAACAGCAAAAGAAGAAGAAATTAATTGAGTCTGATAATGAGTCAGAAGAAAAGTATTGCAAATGTGTGATATGAAAAATCACAACACTGAAGACTGTTACTTCAGCAGCTATTGCTCCATCTGCAATATGAACAATCACATGACTTCAGACTGTTACTTCAACAAACATTGTGCTATTTGTAACAAAAATAACCATTCCACTCAGGAATGTTATTTTAACAAAAAGAACAAGACAAAGAGCACAAAGAAGAAACAACCTGAGAAGGATGAATCAGAATCTCAATCAAGTGAAGATCAAAAGATTCAAGATTAAAGAAACAACAAAAACAAAACAAAAGGTGACAAAACCACAAGAGAAATCATCAGTTGATAGTGAACCTTTGAAGAAAAGACAACCTGAACAGAAATCAAAGACTCCTCAACAATCAAAGACACCTCACAAAAAGGTGGATTTGAACAATAAGAAGTCAAATGCTAATGATACTTTCTTTGATAATTTTGAAAAAGGAACTCATTTTCACATTCAAAATCAAAGGATGATGAAACTTTCAACAATCAAGGATCATCATCAAAGTCAAAACAGCAAACAAAGAAAGAGAAGATCCTTGAGGAAGAGTTTGAAAATCAAACAAAATTCCACAAGTTCATCATCAACAGAATCATCCTCACCACAAACAACACACAATGAATCAATTGAATCTAAAATTAATACTGAATCTTCAAGACTCATTCATGAGGAAGTTAAAATTTAGACTCCACAGGATCACCCAAGATCATTAAGACTTGGGTTTCCAAATCTAATTGATTTCTTTAATTGTGCAGGAACAATCTTGGAGAGCTGACAACAAGTGGTATGTTGACAGTGGTTGTTCCAGACATATGACAGGAAACTGTTCTCTTCTCCATGACTTCAAACATAAAATGCTTCTTATGTGGCATTTGGTGGGGATAAGAAGGGAGGTAAAATAGTTGGTGAAGGAATGGTAACTAATGGTGTGCTCAAATTTGAGAAAGTAAATTATTGTGAAAATTTGCAATATAATTTATTGAGTGTGTCTCAAATTGTGATCAAAATTATACCACATTATTTGATAACACTAATTGTTACATTCTTAAGCCAGGTTTTGCAGTTCCAGAAGATTGGATCCTTCTTAAAGCATCAAGAAAAGGAAACACATATGTTTTGGATATGAATAATACAGCACTCACAAACAATGAAACATGCCTGCTATCTAAGTCATCAGAAGATGAATCTCAGTTGTGGCATAGAAGGCTTGTTCATTCCAACTTGAAGAACATGAATAAATTGGTGAAAAATGACTTAGTCATTGGATTGCCAAAGAAAGAATTTTCTTGTTCAAACCATTGTCCTTCATGTTATAAAGGAAAACAATATAGAGTGTCACATAAATCCAAAATAATAAATACAAACACTACACCACTCAAATTGCTTCACATGGATCTTTTTGGTCCAACTAATGTGATGAGCATTGGAAAAAGGCAATATTGTTTAGTGGTTGTGGATGACTTCACTAGATTCACATGGGTCTTTTTCTTAAAACAAAAGAGTGAAACATCAGAAACATTAATGGAGTTTTCACAAGATTGAGAATCAACTTGATTTAAAAGTTAAATTTTTAGGAGTGACAATGGGACTGAATTTGTTAATACTGTCTTAGATTCATTTTGCAGGAATAAAGGCATAGCAAGGCAATTCAGTGCACCAAGAACTCCACAACAAAATGGAGTTGCTGAAAGAAGAAACAGAACTCTCATTGAAGCAGCAAGAACAATGCTAGCTGATTCATAATTGCCAATCACCTTTTGGGCTAAGCAGTGAACACAACATGCAATGTTCAAAACAGGACATTAATTGTCAAAGAAAACAATAAAACACCTTATGAGCTTTTATTTAAAAGAAAACCTTACATAGGATATCTTAGAGCTTTTGGTGTCATGTATCTGTTTTAAACACAAAAGAACAATTGGGAAAATTTTCAGAGAAAGCCTATGATGGTTTCTTCGTTGGATATTCTTCAACATCTAAATCATATAGGATTTACATTCCACAACAAAACATTATGGAAGAAACTCCTAATGTTCTTTTGATGAATCCTTATTTCCTAAATCTGTAAAAGGATCATCATGGTTGTTTGATATAGATGCACTCACAAACTCATTTAACTCTGGTTATTTGAATGCTGCAGGTACTGAGGATACATGCTATCCATTTGTTCCTCCAAACATGAATGAAGTGTCATTATCTACTGATCCTCCAAGAATACAAACTTCAAGTATCATGGAACAAGGAACACCAAATAATGTCAATAATGCAGCACAAGACCAAGCAAATGGATCTACATCCTCAGATGCAAACATTCATCAGCACTGCTGACTCTGCATCCGCAGATGAGTGTCCTACATCCGGAGATGTGATTATTGGATCAGCTGATGTTCCATTCACATCAGTAGATATTCCACATATTGGAGATGGTCCATTGATTCCAAAGAGTCATTGTCAGCAAGTCAACAAAATACATCCGTAGATGTTACTGTAACTCCTGCGGAAGCACAACATACATCCGTAGATGTTCCTGTAACTTTGCGGATGCACTCACAATGCAGCTGATGTACAAAACGAAAATCATTCAGCTTCCAATGATGATCAATTTGATTACTTCATAAATTCATCATCTCAGCTGGATATATCTGCATCAATGCATATGACTAACTTGGAATCATCTATTCCAGTTGAGTCCATTCCCAATACAAGAATTCATAAGACTCATCCAATAAACAACATCATTGGAGATCTCAATGAAAGAACCATAAGAAGCCAAGGGGGAGCTGCACTAAAGATGATAGCTGGATTGAAGCCATGCAAGAAGAACTTCAACAATTCAGAAAGCAAAAGGTCTGGAATCTAGTTGATCTTCCTGAAGGCCAACATCCAATTGGCACAAGGTGGTATTCAAAAATAAACTAGATGACAGAGGTATCATTGTGAGAAACAAAGCTAGGCTGATTGCTCAAGGATATACTCAAGAAGAAGGGATAGAATGATGAAGTTTTTGCACCAGTTGCAAGAATTGAAGCCATTAGAGTATTCCTAGCCTATGCATCATATAAGAAGTTCACTGTTTATCAAATGGATGTGAAGTGTGCCTTTTTTATATGGGAAAATTGATGAAGAAGTCTATGTAGCTCAACCTCCAGGTTTTGAAGATCCTGATTACCCACATAAAGTATACAAGCTTGACAAAGCTTTGTATGGTCTTCATCAGGCACCAAGAAAGTGGTATGAAACATTATCATCTTTCTTGTTCAAGCATGGATACAAAAAGGGAAACTTGATCAGACTCTCTTTCTCAAACATGAACATCAAGACCTCTTAGTTGTTCAAATATATGTAGATGACATTATATTTGGATCAACAAACAAGAGACTGTGTGAAAGCTTTGAAGAGTTGATGAAATCTTAGTTTCAAATGAGCTCAATGGGAGAATTAACTTCTTTCTTGGACTACAAGTTCATCAAAAAACAGATGGTATATTCATCAATCAAGAAAAGTATATTCATCAAATATTGAAGAAGTACAATCTTGCTAATACATCTTCATGCAAAACACCTGCTTCAACAATTGACAAAATTGTACCTGATCTACAGAAAATCTATTGATCAAAGATTATATAGATCAATGATAGGATCTCTTATGTATTAACTGCCAGCAGACTGACATAATGTTTGTTGTATGGTGTGTGCTAGGTACCAAAAGATCCAGACTTCCCATCTGAATGCTGTGAAGAGGATTTTCAGATATCTCAAAGGGAAACCAACCCTTGGTCTATGGTATCCAAAAGATGGAGACTTCTCTCTCTACTCTTATTCAGACAGTGATATGGAGGATGCAACAAATAGAAAATCAACAACTGGTGGATGTCAATTTTTAGGACCAAGACTTGTTTCATGGCAGTGCAAAAAAAACAACAAATGTATCTGTATCCACAGCTGAGGCTGAGTTCATAGCTGCTTCAGCTGGTTGCTCTCAAGTCCTTTGGTTGCAAACCACCATACTTGATTATGGTTACAATTTCTTTAAACTCCAATTTATATTGACAATTCAGCTGCTATGTTATCACTGCTAATCCAGTTCAACATAGTAAAACAAAGCATATTGAATCAGATATCATTTTCTGAGAGATTCTCAGAAAAAGGTTTAATCAAGTTAGTCAAATTGGATACAAAAATCAGCTTGCTGATCTATTCACTACAAATCAGCTTGCTGATCTATTCACTAAGGCCTTTGATTCAGTTAGATTTAATTTTCTAATTGAGTCTTTGGGCATGATTAACTTAGATTAATCATCATTAACAAAGAAAAGCATGTGTCTGTCCTTGTCTTTATTATTGTGTCTTTCTATTTCTGCATGACATATGGTTGGGAAATGATAGTACACTGTGCCTTTGCTTGCTTCCTGAGTTCTTAAATTTCTTTAAAACTGATCAAAAGTTCTTTGATATGTAAGTAGATTCAACTTGAGTGAAGATTATACTAAGAGCATGCTTAACATAATGAAAAGGTGACTGTTTGGAGAAGCTTCATTTTGAGGATCAAGCAAGTAAGTCTTATCCTGATGTGATCAATTCATTCACCTAAGCACACTATGTAAACACTTTATAACTTCTATCTTTGCAAATCATATTCCCTCTGTTTTGTGTGAACAAAGACCTGGGTTTATGAACACCATGAGATACATATGTATTCAACTGGAAAAAGATCATGATCCTCATCATCCCTCTGTTTTGTGTAAACAAAGACCTGGGTTAAAGGCACCTCTGTTTTACGTAAGTAAAGACCTGGTGACCTGATGATGATCATATCTAAGCTCTCAAAAGAATCCATAGTGATCAACTGTATTTTACATAAGAGCTTTTGTAGCAAAGCATTTATGAGACAACTCATATGTCTCAAGATAGAATTTATAACTTAATGTACATAGTTTCTAAGTGTGAAAAAGTGATGAATTGACTCACAAACGGAGGACAAACTCTAATGTGAATTGAATGTGGAGCCCATAACAGTTTATCACTAATAAACATGAAAACATGATAAACAGCATGTCTAGTTGATTCCATACTCTTGTTTGGATTTAAGTGGAAAAATACTTGCAATCAGGACTAGAATCAGGTCACATTTCAACAATCATCTCAATCAAGAAGAAGTTTAGTGTCATAGTATGATCCCATTATATGTGTTTATATGCATGTATATATATTTAATTCAATTTTGTTACTTTTAGTTTATTTATTGTGTGTAATCTTTGGACAGTCATGTGCCTTTCATGCTATTTACTTCATAAATTTATGATGAATGCAACACTTTATCATTAATCACAAATTTAGGGGAGTAGTTAATACATGAAATACATGAAACATAAAAGCTGAATTCAATGATCCAAATTCAAATGAAGGAATTGGAACTTGAGCACTAACTTGGCTGAAGGATACATGAAGTTTTTCAAATTATATTTCGTGTGCACAAATTGTCATGAAAACAAAGTCAACAAGGTCAATAGCAATAAATGGTTCTATCAGTTGATTAGGACCATACAATCAAAGAAGTTTCAACTTTGCATTTTCAGCATCAGCAGAAGCTACAGTACATTTTCCTGTTCAGTAGATGCTACAGTGTGAAAAAAAGGAATATGACCATCCGTAGATTGGTAACCTACGATTGTGTTAGTATTTAAAAGTATAATAGTTCATAGACTGGTAATCTATGGAAATCAAGTTATACTTCAATTATATTTCATTTCTTGATAGTCATCGTAGATGTTATCATCCGCAGAACTGTCTACGGAAGAACAAAAATTGGGAATAAAAAATTCTACAAAATTAAAATAATGAAATTAATATATCCGAGGGAGTATAAATGATGTTTTTGACCTTAATGTTCATTATTCACTTTTTCAGAGACTTTGACCTAAAAGAAAAACGTTCGTCAAAATCTCTCCCTCCTTTGTTTTTCAAACTTCATTACCCATCAAAACATCAAACAAACTCATAACTTGATTTCAGAACATGACATATCATCATCATGAACTGTTGATTCATTGTCACCATTAAAACTGTTCATATTCTCATATCTAAAATTGATTCTAACCTAATCTTCTTAACTCTTATGAACAGATGGCTAATCGGTTTGCTAGAGAGCATAATGTGTGTGCCTTTCTCAGCCGATGACCCTGTATCAGAAGGATGTCGAGATATCATCCGTTTTTAAGAAGATCTAGGCTGTTTTATGCCCTTTCAGCGGAGAGCCTGTGATTCATCAATCACACATTGTTGATTTCTGGAACTCGGCAAGAATAGAAAAGAAGGAGAAGATGAGGTGATACATGCAAATATTGGAATGAACACTTAAGAATTGATGAACAGAGCATTAGGAGAATCTCAACTTGGGAATATAGAATAGGTCATCCGGATGTATTTGAGAATGAATACATAGAAAAGATCTTCTACCTGATGGGGTATGATGGTGATTTTGATAAAGGTGAAATTAAGAAAGGGAGATTGTGTAAGCCTTACAGATTCCTATGTCACACTTACCTCAAGTGCATCTCTAACAGGAAATCAGGATTAGACAGATTTTCAAGACACATTCATCCGGAATCATTGGTATCTTTGAAGGAGACTTACAATTACTCAAAGTACATACTGGGATGTTTGTGTGACCATGTTAGAGTTCAAAACCTGAGAAGATGTTCATGTTTCCAAGGTTTATGCAACTGATCATCAATGGTGAATTGCCTGGGATAGCAAGAGAAGGTGATGTGTTTGTTCAAGCACATCTGGGGAGATCTGTACTGAATAAGATAAGTGGAAAGTATGAAGGAGAAGATATGCCAATGTTTGCACATGTGGCGGATGCTAATGCCAACATTCCATCAGAACTGGTGTGGGAAGATCAGCAAGATAGTCAATCTACTGATGCTGAGCAAGACTTACCTCAACATTCCCCTCCTCAATCTCCCATACACCACATCATCAATCTCCACAAATCCAATCACCAGCCAGTCAAAACACCCAACCAATCTCTCCAATTCACCCTCAATCACCCATTCATCAACAACCTCTAACTCCACAAAATCTATCTCCTGAGAGTACTCATACAGAACCCATCTCAGTTACTCAATCTCAAAACTCAGTACACACTGGTGAGACTGAGTTAGTATCTCAAGCAAGTACCATTCCACTCACAATCACCAGCACACAAACCCCTGTCATGTCTAACCAAACTGAACCAATCTCCAATCATTGATCCTCACACAACAACAACCTCATCAAGAGAAAACAGATCAAGCAGTTGAGTGTATTTCAAGCTCAGCAAGTATAGCTCCTGCTGTAGGCAATGAGGTTGAGATTGCTGGTCAACATCAAGAAGGTGAAGAAGAAGCTAACTATGTTGATGTTATAGCCTATCATGAAGATGACCTGGAAGATGATGATATAGATGTAAGCAAAAGTTATCTGGTTGCTGAGTATAACAAACTTATCATCAAATCAAACAAAAGGTTGGAAAGAATTAGAGAGCTCAAAGGAATGTTAAAGAAAAAGGAGGAGCTGATGAACACAAGAATCCAGACTGATCAGATTAAGAGAAGATGCTCAAACCAACAATGAAGTAATTGATGCATTGCATGAGCTGGTTGAAGAACTTAAAGACTCTGTGAAGCATGAGAAGACTGAAAAAGAGAAGTTCATATTGGAAGTTGAACAAGCAAACAACTCTCTCACTGCTCAGTCTATTTTGTTGAAAAGGAAAGATGAACAAATTGATGAGCTCAAGATGAAATTTGTGCACTTGAATCGAATGCTGCTCCATCAACAAAAATAAAAGAATCTACTGAAGCTTCAAAGCAAATCATTCAGTACTCAAGAAAGAGGAAGTATTTGGGGTATGTAGAGAAAGAGGTGATTAATGTTGAAGATTCACCAAAAAGATCAAGGCCTACATCTCCAGAGCACACTCCTTCAGTGGATGTTTCCAATTTAAAGCCTAATCTCATGCTGAAACTGAGAGTGATGCTGAATGGATGAGCTTACTAAAGATGAGTCTCCCAAAGAACAAAAAGAATCAAAGGCTGATGACCTACTGTCCACTAAAGACATATTGGAAGAGAGGCCTGAATCAACTATGTTTATGACCCTGATCAATCATGGGTTTCCCTATGACATGGTTGAGAGAATGAACATGACAGAAATGAAGGAAGCACTGAAGGAATTTGAGCTAGCAAGCTTCATGATCCAGATTGCAATTATGAAACATTCACAACCTTCCAATCAATTCAGAGAATAAAAAGAACTAGGCCTTATGATACAGCAAAGCTGACAAATACAATATGACTTGTTGGTTACAAAGTCATAACTACAAGATACATGAGCTGAAAGGAAGATCAGTGGCTGAGCTTAGAAGGATGATGGAGCATGTAATGAAGGTGGAATTGGAACTGGAGTAAATTCAGAACTGAAGCTCCAAATCCTTCCTATGAACATCAATTAAAAACCCTGCTGAACCAGTAACAGTTGAAAGCAAAGATCAACATAAAGGGAAAGATAAATTGATCAAAGAACCAAGAGAGGTGATCCCTGGGAAAGTATGGCCTCTGGGCACAACTGTGAGAGAGATCACTGAAGAAAAATCTTCTTAATCCAGTTGTTTGATCATATCACAACTCCCACTGCTGCTGAAGATAACAGGATTATGGCCTGGAAATATGATCCAGAGTGGGATTGTGCACTTATCAAGAGAGTATCTGGAAGAGTTGAATACTTCCACTTACTTGAATCAATCTTGTTGTTGCCTCATTCTGACATCAAAGACCTTCAAAGTTTGATCATCTCCAACTACCCAATAAGCCCAAGAGGAAGAGATTTCTCTGTATTGGTTGGAAAGTTGAAAACAAAATTAAGGATGATGTACTCAAGGAAGCAGAAGAGAAGATGAGGAACACAAGAAAAGATACCAAGGGAAAAGAAGATCAAAATCCAACTCCTCTACACTGTTGATGATGAATTCATAAGGAGGGTTGGATACTCTAACAGAAAAACAGCTGCCATAAAGTCATTGAAGGAAATCAATACACTCTTCCCATAACTGAGTGGGGATATGTGGAAAGACTAAAGAACTGGTGCTGATGAGAAATGAAGAAAAGAAGAAAGCAAGGAGTATAGATTGTTTGATCCAATTGAAATTAAACTTCTGCATCCAAGCTACACTTCATACCTACATGATAAGTTCTTCCCAAAACTCAAAGATGATCAAGCTCAAAATGACCTATGCCTGTATTTGCATATCATACAAGTCATTGACAAACTGCATGCAAAAGCATACAAAGAAGAAGATATGAGGCTGGACTGTTAAGAGGAGCTAACATCAAGGAAGTATCTGAACTGAGGATGTCAGAACAAGATGAGCTGGAAATAGTCAATAATCAGAGTGTTGTGGAAACTCTCACTACAGAAGAAGAATTTTGGGATTGAGCTTTGAGACACTACAAATGATATGCAGAATGGAGATCAAGTACAAGTACGATGATCAAAAGGATGCAGTGTCATATTTCAACAAGAAAATGGTGTCAAGAGTCAAAGAGCTTTCAGTTTTGAAGACCTGATTACAAGTGTCTAAGCCTAAGGGGGTATTGTTAGATCTTGGAATAATAGGTCTAGATCATTTTGTATAGGCTTAGAACTTTAATCAATACATGTAATGAATATTTGTAATTCATTATGTATATATATAGGTTAACCCATATGTGCGTTGATTTGTGTATGATTACAGGTACAAACATTATACTTGGTCAATTTCTGAAATTGACTAAGTGTAAGAAACATCTACGGATGAACATTTTGTTCTTCCGTAGATATCTTTCTTACAAGACATTCATCAGAAGATCTTCTACGGATGAATATGGGTATTCACTGATGAACACACACCAATGAACAAAGTAACTGCGGAAGAACAAGTAGCCGGAAGATCAAGTAGCTGCGGAAGAACAAGTACTACGGAAGAACCAGACACGTAAATCATACAAGTGTTTCTAGTCAACAAGTCAATCACAGACTCCAAGAGATTCGCTGTTTCCTTAACAGAAACACGCGTGTCTATAAATATGAGTCCTAGGTTTCACATCAAATAGAGCAAGAAACGGCGACAAAAATACCATCACATCGTTTCGCACGATCAACACAAACCCTAGCAGCCGTCACATCAACACACCAAAATCATAAACACAATCATAGCATAGAATTTTGTTAGCAATTATTATTTGATTCTTTGTAATCATTAATCAGTTTTAATGAATTACGTTTGATTCAAAACATTATTCTTTGCATATTGTTGATATCGTTTGATCTTTATTGTTTATTTTCTCTGGCATCGATATTTATTAATCAATTAAACAACGATTAATGGTAATTCCGCGATCATTAATTCGAAACCAAT